>SKCR01023980.1:0-49229 GCA_019454045.1 Zanthoxylum bungeanum | reverse complement strand
AAAGAAAAAGTCTCTGAAAAGAAAAAAAAATGGACCACCTATAACCGATAAGCGTGAAGCTACCCATGGGTGAGTATTAGAACCACCATGAGGAGAAATGTTACCTTAAATGGTAGGTGTGTCGAAAAAATAGAAAGAAAGAAATGAGGAAAAGAAAAAAGAAAAAAGAAAAAAGAAAAAGAAGTTCAAAATGAAAAGAAAGACAAGAAAGAGACGAAAGAAAAGAATAAGAAATCCATATCATGTTGAGTACGAGGAAGTAATCACAGAGTATGATCAAGACATCTAGGTTGGTTAGACCCACTGATCCGATTCTCCGATACAAAATCATCGAGTTGGCTTACTTAAGGATTAAGCTACGAAAGAGCCTTGGCACACACACACTAGGAGTCTAGTTCAGATTACTCATTCAGACGAGCGGATTTGAGTGTATTAAGTACTTTGAAGTTCTCTGGTTTCGACACAAAGCATCCGTTGAGGACGAAAAAATGTTTAAGCCGTCAGGATTATCTCGTGAGGGGCAATACAACATGTTAATATGCAACATCCACATCAGTGTCAGTTTGGGGGCGAGGCCCACATCAGTATCAGTTTAAGGGCGAGGCCCACATCAGTATCGGTTTGGGGGCGAGGCCCACATCAGTATCAGTTTGGGGGTGAGGCCCACATCAGTGTCAGTTTGGGGCGAGGCCCACATCAGTATCAGTTTAAGAGCGAGGCCCACATCAGTATCGGTTTGGGGGCGAGGCCCACATAAGTATCATTTTGGGGGTGAGACCCACATCAGTATCAGTTTAAGGACGAGGCCCACATCAGTATCAGCATGGGGGCGAGGCCCACATCAGTATCAGTTTGGGGGCGAGGCCCACATCAGCAATTTTTGGGATGAGTCACAGGGTCGAGGACCCACTACATCATCAGTTTTGGGATGCGTCCTAGGGTCGAAGGCCCACATTATCAGTTGCAGTTCTGGGATGCGTCCTAGGGTCGATGACCCAATGCATCGTCAATTGTTGTTCCGGGATGCGTCCCAGGATCGATGGCCCACTACATCATCAATTTAGGATGTGTCCCAGGGTCGAGGGCCCACATCAGTTGCAGTTTCGGGATGCGTCCCAAGGTCGAGGACCCACTGCATCGTCACTTGTAGTTCCGGGATGCGTCCTAGGGTCGAGGGCCCACTACATCATCAGTTTTAGGATGTGTCCCAGGGTCGAGGGCCCACACATCAGTTGCAGTTTCGGGATGCGTCCTAGGGTCGAGGGCCCACTGCATCATCAACTCAGTTCGAAGTATCAGGCAAGTCAGGTGGCAGCTGGCGAGCCAGGTAAGTAAAAATGCATTGTATAACTTTGATAGGATTGTCATTGTCACACAATACACAAGTCCCATCAAAGTGGGGGCGACTGTAGGCACTGTATTTTTGCATATAAGTCTCGATGATGAGTCTCACATGGAGATACTACCTCTTTAAAGTTGTGGAAGTCGCGGGAAACGGACGTCGAAAGGGAAAAATCAGAAATTGATATCTTGTTGGACTAAATTAGTTTGCTTAGCTGTGGGTTCGCTCGTTGGACCTTTGTTTTAAAATTCATCCTCAGCCCTAACCCCCGCAAGCCACACACCAAGCCCACACACCACCAAGTCACACACCAAGCCCACCAAAACAAACCAAACTCACTCCCAATAAGACCAAAGCCACGCCCAAAGCATTCCAAAATAACAAAATCACACATTAAACACATGCTAAAATCAAGACAAATCACATTCCCACAATAAAAGATTCAAATCAAATCTCATCAAACAATGTCCTAATTCAATTAAATCATATCCCTAATCAAAAGAGAAGAAATCAAATCAAATTAAATCATATCCCTAATTAAAGAGATCCTTTCATTATGACACACAAATTAAATATTCCCCCATAATTACACAATATTCTTTCCCTATTCACAATAGGATAACCTCAACCCTTGCCTATAAAAGAAGCATAAACCAACCTTTCACACCCCTAGCTCATTCACACTCATTCTCTCCTCTTCGGCATCCTTCTTCACGCCTCTCTCTCTCACTAGAGCATCCTCACGAGACCAAAATAAAACCCACTCACAAGCTCTAATCACTATCTCTCCTCTCTCTGATCTCTCGATCTCTCTCACTCAATACCCACACAACCCCTCTTCACGTTAAAACAAAAGCCACAAAACCCTAGCTCATTCAATACCCACACAGCACTTCTCACGACAAAAATTTCGTAGCTGAATCCGTATGGACGGTAGTGCGGTTTGTACTTGGGAAACAACTTCACATACCACTTGAGAGACACACATATTTTGTTTCGTCCAATCTAATGTTTATGCATGATTTAGTCGTTTAGTATGTTATTTATTTCTCTACGCATGATTTAATCGTTTAGTATGTTATTTATTTTTATGCATGATTTAGTTGGTTATTTTCGAACATGATTAGTTATTTCTTTCGCATTAGGAATTTAATTCATGTTTATGTTTTGGTTGTTATTTATTTTTTTACGTTTAATAATTCAATATGTTCATGAGATTATTGTGTGTTTGTCGTTATGACGACTTACTTTTATGCATGCAAACTTAGATATAGGTTATATGTAAACTTAGACATAGGTTATATGCGAACTTAGATGTAGGTTGTTCTTGCGTAGACTCGGTTATATTATAACATAAATCCTTTCATTACAAGTGGCATAAGTAAGGGACCATTCCGAACCTAACGGTTTGAGGTCTTCCCTTGCGAGTGGTGAGTGCGGCCTTAAATCATTTTCCCAGTTCACACTGGGTGGCGACTCCATGTTATTTCTCCGGTTTAGTTCCCCCGTGGACTACGCCGTACTCCCAACTAGGCCGCGAGCCTGGAACAGCATCGCCGATTTCTGTGTCCTACACTTTCTCTACCATTTCTAAGAAATTCCTAATTACTATGGGATCTTTCTTCCCATCGAACTCAACAGCTTTATTTTCTTTTGCTCTCTTAGCAATACTCTCATCATTCGCTATAAGAGCTATCTGAGCTGGACCGTAAAGCATACATGAGGATACAAATATGGGTAAGCATAAGCATCAAGGGGAACATTCGGAGGAGCTCCTACAAGCAAAGGAGCATAATATGGTGGAGGAGGTGAATGGTAAGCCTGATAAGCTGGACGAGGTAGATAAGGATATTGTGGAGGCACTAGAATATTCCCTTGAGGTGCTGGCGGAGGATGTTATGGTTAGCTTAAAGAGCTCAGTAAGTAAAGCACATATACTCTCAACATGACCTCACTAACAAAATATGGATATGTAAGTATATATATGTAATAATATATGAAAATGACATATACTATAATATAATCTCAAGCAACCATTCTCACAACAGTACAAACATCCATCAACATGATTGATAATCCGAGTGTGGTATAATAGTGGATAGAAACCAATGGGAGGTACCTCACAACTCCCAAGGTTTCCCACCAACTCATCCAGCATAAATATATAAGTGGGAACTGAAACTCGCTCTATCACTAATTATGCATAATATCACATAGCCTCTCATGAGCTCTCTCAACTCATATATCATCTCTCATATCATCTCCACTCATCTCATCTCCGACCACTGTTATACAAAACTCGACAGTATAACATAAAAACACACATCATCCAATACAAACATATCTCATATCCAATCCATCAATCTCATCTCAACAATCATGAATTCATATTTCTCTTGCTTTCGCTAAATATATATATATATATATATATATATATATATATATGTAGACTTTCACAACAACCATCAATCAACAAACAATTATATTAAGGGAATCATCGTAGTTTATATTTACCTCAATCCACGTAAAAGTCCTTTATACGTCTATATCCTTGCTAAAAATCTGAAAAATATAAAATTACGATCAAGTCCCTCAATTTTGCTAAAATTATGATTTTATCCCTAAACTTTCTACATTTCTAATATAACCCTAAAACTTTTCTATTATGTCCAAATAGTCCTAAAATTCTCAAATATTACTTATTAACTCCTGAAAAATAAAATTTATAAATTTACCCTCACAATCATGCCAATATATAATTAAGTCCAAGACTTTTAAATTCTTATGTTGACACCCCCAAAACGGTATCAATCATGTACCAAACTCCAAAGACCTCCAAATCTCACAATGAAGGAACTGCTGGTAAGTATACGTCATAAGGATCATAGTGATGGCGGTGGTGAGAGCTGAAGCATGGTGGTTACCAACAAATGGTTAAACGACGATAACTACCATTTTTGACTCGTTTCACAACAACCGAAGGTCCGATTTGGGCGAATGAAGTGTCCACACTGCGTATCTCGATGAGGAGAAGATTCTGGTCTGGGAGGTGTAGTACTCGTACGACGGTGTGTGAGCGCATGGCGACGGGAGTGAGGCGGCACATGTAGATGGGTAAGGACGCGTCTGGAGGAATCACGGCGGCAGACCGATGCCATTGGATTCATCTCGTCGAGGGGATTCTCTAGATTTGGGTACTCGTCGAAAATGGAGATCGGACGACGTCGAACGAGATGTTTTCTCTCTTTGGACACACTTTCTCTCTCTAAATATTTCTCTCTCAACTGGTTTCGATTTCTCTCTCTAAAACTCCCTGAAATTTTCTCTTAATTCTCCCTGGAATTTCTCAAGACACACCTCACCCTCTCCTCTTTGGATCTTAACAAAAATAAAACAAAGGCTTAGGTGTTGCATTCATAGAATTGATGGTTGTTGGTAGGGTTAGGTGTGGGGTTGATGGTTATTGAATGTTTTGTTTGGTTTATGAGATAATTAAACATATAATGGTAATGATAATATGATTGTGGGGTTTGATGAGGTTTGTAGATAATGAAGATAGTAACGTGATAAAAGAAATGAGGTATTACACAAATCCTATAGAGTCACCTGATATGCCAGATGAACTTCATAAGCAATCTGCATTTAGTATGAGAACTAACAGACTCATGCCCAACAGACTAGTACCTATAGAGTCACTCAATACACAAGGGGATCTTCATAAATTGTCCACATCTAGTGTGGGAACTGATAGACTCATACCCAGCGACCAAATCCTATAGAGTCACCCGATATACCAGATGCTCTTCATAACCTGTTCATATCTAGTGTGGGATCAGATAGACTCGTACCTAGTGGACCAGATCCTATAGAGTCCCCCAATATACTAGATGCTCAGGGGCGGCCCTGAGATTAGAGGGCCCTAGATGAATTTTAAAAATGTGGTCCTTATCGATAAAAAATAGATTTTTATTTTTTTTTACAATCGATAAAAAATAGATTTTTTTGCTTCCTTATTGCAATGATTATTAAATTTTCTTAAATTCAAGGATCTAATTTTGGTTTCTCGTGATTTTATTAAAAATTGACTTGTGTACTGGTATATAATCTTAGCCTCATATATATATATATATATATATAATTTTTTATTTAATTTTAGGCCTGATCAAATCTTGAGAGTCCAACATACCGCATATGTGGGCTAGCCCCATGACCCGTCTGAATTTACTATAAAAGTGATTTTCAATGAAAAGCCATGAGAAATCTCTGGTATTACTCCATCTCTCATATATCTCTCCACTCTTCCGTTCACATATCTAATTCTACAGAGAGCTGTAACTCGTTAATTTTATTCGGATAAGGAACTTGAAATAAGGGCAAGTTAAAACACAGGCGTAAAATTGAAAAATAACTATTATTATTCCAAGTCATCACCAAAATATTATATTGATATATTGCCTTCTCTTTTTTGTTGTGTTCTTTAACTAAGACATTTATACTTCTCAAGTAGCATTATAACATTTATCGTCCATAAATTTTATTGAGGCTACATATATACCATTTCTCTCATTTTCAGTTTTTTCAAAATATGAATATTGATGGTGGTTTTCAACCTTGAGAAAGATTTAAATGCCGAGAAATGGTAGAATTGGTATTGTACTTAACTAAGAAATAGATGATAAAAGCCCAATGGTCCAGAAAGAGATATGGTCTGACAGAGAGATCCGACCTAGTGGTAAAGAAGAGTTCTCCTGAAAACATGAGCATCGTGAAAGATGAAACAAGTTGAGATAAACCCGACCCCACCCGAAGGGTGTTGATTTGGGTTTTCTGAAAGTTTGTTGAAATCGACCGGATGAGGTCCCTATGTGTCAACCCGACCTGGTTGAAAGAGCTAAAGGGAGCTTTGGTAGTATACAACAAAATTGACTTTTAGCGGCAAAAATTTTGGCCACTTAAAGCTAAAATTTCACCACTAATTCGCCACTAAAAGTGCGACACAAAAGGTTTTAGTGGCGAAATCTAATTATCTAATTTCGCCACTAAAACCCTACCTTTAGTGGCGAAATAAATTTTGGCCACTGAAAGTAGACATTAGTGGCGAAAATTTTAGATTTTTAGTGGCGAAAATTTTCGACACTAAAAGTCTATTTTTAGTGGCGAATTATGTGTTTTCGCTACTAAAAGTCTGATGTTAGTGGCGAAAATTATAGACTTTTAGTGGCGAATTAAATTTTCGAAAATTATAGACTTTTAGTGGCAAAAATTTAATTCACCATTAAAAGTCACTTTCAGTTGAAAAATTCATTTTGCCTCAAAAATAATTATTTTCAGTGACGAAATTAGGTAAATATTAAAAACGTACCTGAGTAATTATATTTCAAAATCTATTCACACCATACGATATATTTTGTATTGTAAAATGATTTAAAATATAAATTTTAATACATTAGTATATATAAAATAGAATATTTGTATTTACAAGCAAAAAAATATATTATGTTCTTACATTAAAACATACAAATGACCAACTAATTATAATTTAAAAATCAAAAGTTATTGGTTTCGTCTCACATCTAATTTACATTCTATTTTCAAACTACAAAAAAGACTTTGACATATGGTGAAACGAAACCATTCATCGAATGAACTAGCTTTCCATCTGTCCACTACTTTTTGAACCAACAAAATAGTTACCTGCATTTGTATGAAAATAATTATATCAACATATATTAATCTCATATCAATAGATAAATAAAAACTAATTATATGTAAAAAAAAAATTTAAAACTGAAGAATTGAGAAAAATGAAAGAAATAAAATTAAATAACTTAAGTTGATATTTTGAAACAGTGTTTCAAATTACCTGATATTTATGAAATATATATGATACAAAAGTCACAGAACTGTTATCGAAACATATCATTTGAAACTGATTCGTTGTGACTTCAGTCTTTTCTTCCTACACACCATCCTGAGGTTAAGTTAAAAAAAAAAAAAATTAACCAAACTACTTTACTTTGCAATATTAAAATTTGATATCAACTCACTTTTCCCTGCAAAGTTGTCGTTGGAGTTGATCCTCCAACTGGTTGGAGTTGATCCTCCAACTGCTCCATTCAAAATCTTTTGATCTGTATAATATAAATGTAAACTCCATAATATATGTTTATAGGCATTACAAATATATTTAATTAAAAAACAAGTGCATGTTAATCACGTCGCTCTCCACGCATATGAGACATATATTCATGTGCGCCATTCACCGCAATATTACATATCTTGCAAGTGTACAACTCCTACAAATATGACCAATAAATATGACAATCAAATATGTTTTAAAGAATTCTTCGCCATTTTGTTAATCAAAACATAACTTACTAACATTGAGTTGGACCAACATCATTTGGGACTGATTTCTTCTCATCAACGGGCTTTGAACAAGATGAACCAGACTATAAATTTATTAAGCAAATATATCAAAACACAAGAATATAGAAATAGCAAAACACAAGAAGATGAACCAAAGGGTAACCATATTGATAAAATAAAAATATTATTTGATAAAACACAAGAATATAGAAATAGCTTTGTATAAATATCTTACTACTTACTGGTGGATGATGACTCTCCCGCGAGGGCTAACTCTTCTTTCACCAACCGTTGCAACTCTTTCTTCATTTCATGCGTAGCTCCTCACGCAACTTGGCCTCTATCTCTGTACTAAGTGTAACTCGAAGTTCAGCCTCTTTTTTTAGACAAAAGTTAGTCATTTTCTCCTCAACCTCAGATTGAATTCGAGTAGTTATCTCTTCATTCATCACACTATGATGATTTTGTTGCCCTCCATGATTTACACTTTTGAAAGGGAGAGGGCCTTCTCCCATACCTCTTTGGTATCCTGATCTATGCCCATGAAAGCCTCTTGGGTTGTAAGTGTGTCAACTTCATTGCATTGCAATTGTGTTTCATGCAATTCCCACAACTTTTGATAAGCTTCTTCAGCCTCTTTATCTACCCAACTGCCATCCTTTTTCTTTCGTTTCTTTGCAAAAAGTCTAAGATACTCTGTTGGTTCTGTAATGTTTTCTAGGGTACTCGTCGTGCTTCTTTATGAGTTAGATAAGATAATGTAAAATACAATAAAAACTATCAATAAAAGAAATGAAATAACACACCAACTGATAATAAAATTTTACCATTTCGTGCGCAATTCTTGCAATAGACTTTGTACCCACGCAAGCAAGCATCTTTTGTTTTTTCCGATTGGAAGAATTCACTTCACTAATATGCTGCAGCATTAAAAATAACATGTGTGGAAAATAAAAATTCAATTCTCAGAAATATAGAAAATTCAATCCATTTTACAGAAATATAGAAACCCAGAAACTGAGAGAAATTGGGTTTCTGCAGCAAGCAGAAACCCACTGCAGCTGCAGAAACCAGTTTTCTGGTTTCTGCTTGCAGCTGAAGCCCAGAAACTGGGTTTCTGCTGCATGTAGAAATTCAATTTATGGGCTTCTACATGCAGCATAACCCAGTTTGAAACCAAGAATACCATGGACAATCAACTTACTCTAAACTTTTGTGTTCCCCAATATTGCTCCACCAACCATTTCCACTCATTATAATCAACTTCAGGGGGACAATGACTTAAACGCTCACTGTCAGTTTTGTATTTCAGATAATAATCTCTCCTTAATCCAAATCGCCAACTTCGATACCTCTTCATCAAAACCCTCAAAAACAGCCGCTCCATATTAGCACTCTTAGGAAGCACAAACATTTCCTATATCACATCACATATAAACAATTACAAATGTTAAAAAATAAATATTTATACACACCATTTTCTTACACAAAAATACTTAAGAGTCAAGTGTATTTAACCTTCACTTTGTCCATGAGCTTTTTCCTGATGCTTAAACTTATATCAGACCATTTATTGACATTAAGTGGACAATATTGCTTCACTATATAACTTGTCTCTGTTATAAATTGTTGGGCATTATCACCAACTACCCTCAGAAGACATTCAGGTATATCCACAACCACTGGTTCAGTTTTGTCATCTCTTTTACGTTTCCATTTTACACCATGAGTCTTTCCCCGTATGTTTGCTTTACCTAAAAACAAATTATGTAGTAAATACAATGTAAATATTTCAACTGCATAAGTTTAAACAGCACTAACATACCAACTTCTATTTTGGGTGTGTTTCGAATGAGATCCTTCCATATGTGAGGATTCCACTTGAGTTGCCATTGAATCTATGAAAAGTACAAGCAAATATAAAAACTAACATTTGACATTTGTATAGAAACAACAAAATCATAATAAATAACATAATACAATGTATTACAAATATTCATATAAAAATATTTACCACATCAAAATGTTCATTCACTAGAATTATAACTTCTGGAGTCCATGTCATCGTCGTCGTCGTCATCATCATCATCACCATCTTCTTCATCTTCTTCTTTAGACCAACAACCACTAAGCTTGTTCACATCATTTCTATCCACAGTTTCTGGATCTACATCAACCCTTACTAATGACATATCCCCATCATCTGCATCAACCACACTATAATGGGAATAAAGAAGATGATGATGAATCTCTCAGTCTATGTAGCTTGTCAAAGCTTATTCTTCCACCATTAGGTGTTTCAAGTTATAAACAGAATCAAACAAAGTCCAAATGGATCATCATGACATATCCCCATCATCTGCATCAACCACACTATAATGGGAATAAAGAAGATGATGATGAATCTCTCAGTCTACGTAGCTTGTCAAAGCTTATTGTTCCACCATTAGGTGTTTCAAATTATAGACAGAATCAAACAAAGTCCAAATGGATCATCATTCCCATGGATTCAAGATACAGGTACTCAAGAACTTGATTAATTACATTATAAAAATTCTAATTTATATTATGCTTTCTGTATTAGGATTTTTTTCAACATCAAATAAGCAACACATAGTAATATCATCTACTAAAACCCAATTAAATACTATCATAAAATCAGTAATATCATCATACTCAAAGAATTTAAAATTAAAACCCAATTAAAAATACAAGAAATAACTTCTCCATAAAACCCTCATTAGTAATATTATCTACTAATATTTTCTTAAGAATTTATTTTAACTCATTAACAGCCCCTTCTATTTTTCGTAGTAGATTCTCTTCCCCTGAACCTGCTGCTGGGCCAAAGACTTGCTTACTGGCGAAACCCCTAGCTATTAGCTCTTTCTTCCAGAACATAGAATCAATTTTTTCTCTAAACTAATAGATAAAAGCAACAATTTTTTGGAAATAAACCTTCCCAAATCAGAACCCACGAGACCCAATTGCTGCGAAAAATTAATTTTCGGTCTTAGGATTTTTTCAACATCAAATAAGAGAAACTAAGTTTCTGCTGAAGTAGAAAACAGAAACAAAAAACCCAAAAACCTAGAAACCCATAGAAATGAAAAGAGAAGATAAGCAGAGAAAAAATATTAATTACCTGCGCTTGATGATGAAGAAGATTGATTTTGATGAAGATTTATGCCACTCGATTCATGATAAATAAGCTGTGAGCAGGATCTTGTTCACGGTACTACTCAGATCTCTGGTGGGTCACTTTGCAGGCATTATTTGTTAGAATATTTTATTCTAATTATGAGCTTATATTAATTGAGATACAGGTTTTAATATAAATCACTAAGATAATTAGTTTTGTAATAAAAACTGTGAAGCCCAATTATTCGATCTAATAAAGTGGGCTGCAACTCTATATTATTTGATGTGTGGATATTAGAGCGGGCTCTAGATTTGTTATGGGCTTTTGATGGGTGAGCCCATTACACTCCATAAATTAGTGAGCTAAGGTCTCACTCTCACTCCCTTACATAGCTTACTCAATAAGCTGCCTGATTGATTAATCTCATCTCTCCATTATGTAAATATATATATAATGCATATACTTGGCTATGGTTTGTGTGTGATATTGTCGTCAGCAATATAAAGTAACAACAAGTAAAGAGAGAGAGATTATGAAGCATAAGTAAATTAGGTTTGAGAAAATTAAGGCATAATGAAGCTTAATTCAGGGAGAGTAAGTTTCTCACCATCAAGAAGTGGGGAGCAGAGGGTGATCTCCTCAGTGCAACTTTTCAACAGATCTACAGAAATTTCCGCTGCAGATATGGATTCTAATCAGGTACGCTCCCTGGATCATCCGATTAATTCATTAATTGTATTCTAAACTCTTGTGTTAAATGTCTTGTTGCAAATAATTTCTAACATTATTATGCAATGAGAGATTTCAAAATCATTGAATAATAATGGGAAATAAATATTTTTCCACCTAATAAATAGCTTGAGAATAAGTGATTTTGATGAAGAAGAAGTGCTGAGGATTTTCGAAGAAACGCTGGTGGGTTTCGTTTGATGCTAAGGTGGGATTTTGGCGGATGTTTGAAGAAATGTCGAGGGATTTTGTGATTTTGGTGGGATTTTGGTGGGCAAAGATTGATTTTGAGGATTTTTGTTTTGTAAATAAAAAATTTATTTTGGGAGCTGTAGAAGACCGTGAAAGGGGCGCCAAAATTTTTTGCTCATTAGTGGGGAAAATATTTAGCCACTAAAATTGTATTTTCGCCACTAAAAATTCATTATAATTTCGCCACTAAAAAATTTTTTAGTGGCAAATTTTAATTTCATTACTAAACGTAACTTTTTAGTGGCGAAATAAATTTCGCCACTAAAGATGTTATTTCTTGTAGTGATCGTCTGCCTTAGTAATCCGACCCGAGAAATGAAGATGTGATGACAGACCGACCTGTATTGGAATCATGTGACGTATACCCTAGGTGAGAAGGTAAACTTCTAGAAGGCTAATGATGATTGTAGGAAAGCAACGGTTCTCATTGGAAGTAGCATCTGCCAGCCACCATAGGCCTGTGCAGTGGCAGAGAGGTGGCAGAGCAAAGCTTCCATAGGCCGTCAGAGGCCACCATAGGCCGGTGCAGTAATAGTAAAATATGTGGATATGGTTGGACCATTTAAAGATAGCTAAGGTAAGTTGTGTTTGTAATGATAGGAAGGTAACATGAGATGATGTCAGATGCAGTGGAATAACGAATCTGTAAGCCTATATAAAATGGTTGAAGACTCAGATTCAAGGGTTATCAAATTTTACATCTCACAACTTGTAAAAAGTTAAGAGCTTAAGAACTAGTGATAGAGAGAAAATATTGATCAGTCACTCGACCCATTGAGAGAATTGTACCAGACTTGTGTAAGACCTGAGGTGTATTGTCACTTTGTAAGTTAATTTCCCCATTGTAGCCCAGGTCAGTCTTGACCCCGAATAATAATAAAATATACCATATTTGATATGAAACTCGAAACGGAAAAGACAAAACGCGTTCCAAGATCCCATAAACCCCTAAATAACCTGTCCTTTAAAACCCTTGGAGATAGCCTGAAATGAATTTTGCCAGCAAAAGGACGCCACAAAGGCTGCCAACCCTTTGATGAGTCGTTGTTCAATCACGAACTTTGGGATAAATTCTTAATCTTATAAAGATTATATTCACGCACAAAAAAAAAATGGAAGTCCCTTTCATTGAGAGTTTTTTTACTTTAAATAGTTACATGTTCAAACCCTAATATATGACAAAAAGTCAAAAATAACCATAAACTACTCATTAACAACTAAAGCCCATAACTCATAATTCCTAGTTCATTATGAAGCCATCAAATAAATAAAAATAAACTAACACATTGTGCCATAAACGTGCATCCGCGTTCCATACATGCAAATAAATAGATAAGTAGTTGTAAAAAAATGATTCTAAGCTTAAACAAATGAAGTCGATCCATCCTCCTCCTCGATGACTTGGGTCAAGTGTATAACTCTTGAACCCTCTTCCTTGAAACCCACTTGGTCTCTAATATGTTTGTTCAGTTCGGCTACATGATGTTGGACTAGGCCTGACATAGCGTCTTTAATCTTGAGCTTTATGTCTTGTAATTGGTCTAATTGGTACATGTACTGGATCAATTGTGCTATGGACAAAATCTGGTGTTGTTAGGATCACATAACCATTTCTCCCGTGTACGAAGTAGGAGCCACTCTCCCTCGAACCATGTAAACTCTGTGATTTATTTGTCTGCTTGCTTACAACGAAAAATTATGCGGGGATCTATTATTTTCTCTACTTTACAAATGAATAAAGGTGAATGACAATTTTTCCTTCCATTTTTGAGATTTACCATTTACCATCCTATAGTTCATATCATAATATTTTGTTATCGGTCATGTCAAAATTTTAATTAAAAATTTTGTCATTAAAAAAATTGATAATTGAATACTGTACAAATTGTAAGTCCCCAATAAATTAAACAAATGGGAAATGTCATAATTAACATCATTTGTTGAGCACAATGTGAAGATAAAGGAAGAACAAAGTACGAAACTTTCCGGAGTTTGTTGAGAAAAATAAAATATTTTGAAAAATGATTAACGGCACAGCAGAAGATCGCTGCCATTCATGGAAGTGATTTGATGAAGCAAATGCTCAAATACACCAATGTGAGACAGCGTTGTATGGAGGTATGAGCGTAATTGAGCCGAGTCCAGCTGAGTAATGGTTGGCTTGGTTCAATTCGATAATTATTTATATGAACTTGAATTCGAATCGAGATTTATATATGTTGTTCGAATTCGATTAGTTAATAAAATATTAAGATTAAGATCGATTCGAATTCGACTAAACCATTCGGCTCGGCTCAACTTGTTTAATTTAAAAAAGTCATTTTTTATTTTTTATTTATTTAATCATTTTATAAATAATTTCCTTATAAATTCAAATGTTTGTGACATACACACACAGGGCCGGTCCTGAGTTTTTGGGTGCCCGGTGCGAAGGTTCAAAATGTGCCCTTTTTTTTTACGAAAACATGTTTAAAAAAATAATATTTAACGAAGGCTGGAACCCAGTTGAAGCTGGGGGGCTAGGCCCTCACGCCCAAATTATATTGCTTTAGAAAATATTCAAGGGGGGACATAGTACCTAAACCCCAACAACAAAAAATACAATCATATACAACAATTCCTAGCAAAACTCCTTAAAATTTCAACCTTTAAGAAATTGTCTTCTAGCATTTTTTGAAGCAAAATCATCAATTATATCATCATACTCCAAGTCTTCAATCTCATCATTTTCAATGCATAAGATTGCTAATCCATTTAGCCTATCTTGAGTCATGGTGGTCCGCAAATAAGATTTTAATAATTTCAATTTTGAAAAACTTCTTTATGCAGATGCCACGGTCACAGGTACAGTCAATAGTACACGATAAGCAATCATAACATTAGGACACATTTTGGTTTCTTTTACAAAGTTAGCTATTTCCATGGATATCCAAGGGTTATTAAAGAGAATGCTTCTTCAGGTAACATCATTTGCAACACCTGTAATTTAGAACATAAGTCTGCTCCATCTATATCCATGGTATTTCCATGTTTCAAATATGCTTCAAGATTCATACAATTTTTTTTTAACTGTTGATCATCCAATGAAATTAACTTCGGTGCATCAAACAAGAAGCCAAAAATAGATTCAAAAGCCTCTAACTGTTCAAATCTGTTTTTCAGTTGAGAAAGAGCAATATCCACTGCAACAAGAAAATAATCTGTTCTAAATGATTCTTCAACAGATTGTTGTTCCCACTCATTACCATCAACTTCATCATGATGTCTTTTTCTAGGTCTATGACGTTTAGTTTGAAAAACAGGTTCAATTTCCGAATCAAGTGCAATTTCTTTAGCATCACGCATGGCAGAAGCAAAACCAGTTTCTCTGTAGTTTTCAAAAAAGATAACAAGTGCTTCCAGTGCCTTTACAGCAACATCAAGACGCATGTCTTCAGATTGTAATTTTTTGCTCACCATGTTAATCTTCAACAAAATGTCATACCAAATAACCAAACTTAATACAAAATCAAAACTGTAAGTTCTCCTAATGCTAAACATCCTACATCCCTACTCAATTGGGGATTCTCAGTAATTTCCACCAACGTAAACAAAGCATTTCTAACCTGGGCTACTTGAGATTTAATTGCTTTAACACTTTCAATGTGACTTTCCCATCGAGTAGTTGACAATGACTTCAAAGTTAACCCATCAATATGTTCAAGCAAAATATTTTAACGCTTTGTAGAGTTGAAAAACACCGTATATATGCATTGGCATGCTCCAAAAAAAGATTTTGCTTTAACACATGAACTTTCCATATCACAAACTACTAAATTAAGACAATGAGAACCACATGGCATGTAAAAGGCTCTGGGATTTATCTCTAGCAATCTTTTCTGAACACCTTGATGTTTCCCTTTCATGTTAGATCCATTATCATAACATTGTCCCCTCACATTGTCAATATCAAGATCAAGAGACTTTAGGACATCTTGCAACTCATTAAAAAGTCATTGTCCTGATGTATTTTCCATACTTAAAAACTCCATGAAATACTCCCTTATATGTATTGAACTACTTGACAAGTCAACACATCTCAAAATTAAAGTCATTTGTTCCACATGACTTGCATCAAGAGTACAATCAAGAATGACAGAATAAAATTCGGCTTCTTTTACTTTTTTAATGATTGCGGTTTTGACTTTTGAAGCTAAAGTAGCTATCAACTCATTTTGAATTTTATGGCTCAAATAGTGGTGATGAATCTCTTTATTCTCAATGAGTCGAAAATGCTCTTGCATTATTGGATCAAACTCCACAATCATTTCAAGTAAACCTAAGAAGTTTCCATTAGAGTCTTCATAAGGTCTTTCATTTGTTCCATGAAATGCTATATTACGTATGGCTAAACATTTCACAACAGCAATAATTCTAAGCATCACTTGTTTCCAATGATTTGTCTCTTTCTTGATTCGCATTTGAAATTATTTGTCAATTGTCTGATTTTTTGTCAATCTACGTTTCAACTCAACCCAAGTTCTCGAATTAGTAAGATGTTCTTTACTCTTTTCATGTTGATCAAGTTTCACACCGAGATGTCTCAAATGACTAATTCCATCTTTTGCTAACTCACTTTTTGAGGCAATTGTTTTAAACAATTTACAACAAAAGCAAAAGATTTTATCCAACTCTTTTGAGTACACGAGCCATTTCCTATCATAAATTTCACCCGTTGGTAATTTTCGATCATAGTAGTGTGAGGAAAATTTTCTAGAGAGTTTGTTTTTAGGGTAAGTGAGATTAGTTTCTCGAATTGGTCCATTTTCTACAAGTAAGGCTCTCATTTCTGCATTAAGACCATCCCAATTCTTGGATCATAAATGTTTAAATGGAATGTAGGTTCGGGAGATTCAATATTTTCCTCTACATACACCAATATGATCATCATCAACATTTAAATCTATTCACCACCATTTTCTTCTAAATCACCACCATCATAACCACCAATTTCATGATCATTAGACTCCCCAACAACATTTTGGTGACTCTTCACCTGTAGGGGTTTTAAGGGGCTAAATCCGGTAACGCAGCGGAAACGGTGGAAAATCAAATTTTCGGATTTCAAAACTTTTTCTCGGATTAATTAAATAAACATATTTATTTGATTACCCAATAATAAAATTATGAAATAAAATTCAATAAATCAAATTTATGTGAATTTACCAAATTGCCCTTACACTTGGTATTTTGTTCATTTTAGTCCGAAATTGTTCAAATCAATTTTGGATGATTCTAAATCATTTCTAAGATAAACTTAACATATCCCAAATGTCAAAACACCAAATGCAACAAAAATCCCAAAAACCTTAATTTGGTTCCGAGAGCACACATAAGGGGGTGGGGGGGTTTGTGCATTTTGCAATTCCATGCTTCAAAACACATCAAGATGTAATCCAATCAACATGAAACTTTTATGCATCATATACACATCCAAATACACAACATAAATGAAAAGCCCCAAATTTGGAAGTGGTCTTAAACCCTAATTTTTTCAATTTCCTCAAATTGGACAAATTAGACCAAATTGGTTAAATCCAATACTTCAATCATGTTTCTTCCATCCAAATCAAGTCTCAACAAAATGAAATAACTATAGAATAATTCTAGGTCATTTAAGAGTGGTTCAATAACTCAAGAATGGCAACAAGGTTCTAAAACCTTAAAAGAATGCTTATTACTACACTAGTAATAAACTTCCAACATCATACATGCAAATCACCTTCATCAAACTTTGATCCATCAAAAGTACAAAGAATAAAGAATAGAAAAACTCAAGAACATCACAAGATGTTGCCCACAACAAGAGGAACAAATTACTCTCTAATGGAAGGTTGGAATATTTACTATATTCCAAGATTTTTCTTGATTTTCTTTTCTTTTCTCTCTACCTTCTTTGTTTTGTTTCAATGGAGTTTTGATAAATTGAAATAGGTTAATGAAACCCTAAAATAAATGAAACAATATATACTTGCTCAAATGGATGCCTTGGCCGAATTTGGCCTAAAGGAAAGACAAGTTATACTAATTTCATTTCATTTGAATTTCATTTGCCAAGTTGATAAAATGATCATTACATTTTAATGAAAATTTCAACTTAGTCAACAATGGCAACAAAGTCACTAAAACAAATATCATAACTTAAAAATATTTATACTTTAATTAATTTAATCATTTAACAATTAAATAATTAATTAATTAATTAAATACAAATATATTAAATATATGTATAATATTTACATTAAATATTAAATACATATATTCATTTATGATATTGGTCAAATATCTCGATTTGACAATTAATTAATGTGTATTTAAATTAATCAAGTATTAAATGTAAATACACAATAATTAAGGAAATGACTATCGGGTCCCTTCACATGTATTTTGCGTTTAACCTTTAAACGACTTCATAAATAATCAATATTATTTATAATTGTTGCCCTAGTGCTCTACGAGTATATTTCATTATTGAGACTCTCTAGATTCAGGCATATCCGTCACGAAATCCAATTTCGTGTCCATAATTTATCCACCCGTAAATTATGACGATCATAGATAAACTCGCTGAATCATACAGGTCGAGGTCATGGAAAATGTATAATTCCTCCGTCACAGGTATTCGGATAAATCCCAGAGATATAGATGTAAACGTCAAATCTCTATAGGGATTATCCAGTCGACTATTCTATTAGCAATCTCAAAAAGAACATTTAGAACTAGCTTCTAAATTGTACCACAGGCCTATGGTTTTTATCTGATTGCTAATCATATGGACTACATATGCTCTGATACACAGAACTGACGGATCCTATCTCGATACACACATGACACCCTAATGATCTATCTACACCCAACGAACAAGCAGAGGTCTGATCTTAATAGATTGGTGACGTCACTGCCATCTAAGTGTAGAAGATGTCTCATGCGCCAACAGTGGTATCTCAAGTCAAAGAATCACAAGTGCTACACAACCCGATAAGATTCTTATTGACGTTGGTGTACCATCCATTAAGAATCTTCGGTGAGTCGTTCAGTGTTTATCCACTATAAACACCTACACGTCTATACGAGTCTCCCTAGACTCATGGTTCATTGGGATAAACCATCGGACCAAGTCTCGATATACGACATGTACTGGTCTCAACAGATTTGACTAACCGACCCGTGTTAGTGAATCTTGACCAGGAACTGTATTTGATAATATACATTTAGCAGTGACACTTCCCAATGTCAATTACAAACTATCTTTGTAACTGTGTACTGTATTATATATTATCGGGCCTTTGTCTAATATATACATATCACTAAACCACATTTAGTTTCAATCTAATCGTAATTAGATCGAATACGTATATAAAAACAAGATGTGCAACCATAAATAAGTAATATTATGGAAAAAAGGATTGTTCATATTCATGAATCAGACATAAATACAGTCCGGATTGGCGCTCTGAGCACCAACCCCAACAATTTCTCCCACTTGCTCTAGTGCCAATCCACGGTATCATATACACATCTCAATGTGTATCATATGCACATGGCCCTCAAAAGCTCACCCAGTACTTAAGAGGTAGGCAACAAGAAACAGGTCCGCTATGACATATTGAGTTTGTCAAACAAACTCCATCGTTTCCCATGTTCAGCATCATTCATATTTTGTAGAATCTAAATTATACATTAATATTACTCTGATGCTACATCAGTATTATGCTACAGCTACTAAGTTGTCCAAATATTTAGGGATCAAATCTAAAATACTATGCGGACAATCGCAAGCACAACACCAATATAAAACTTCTAATTTATAAGGTCACTATGCAACTTCATAAGTCAATACTTCATAAGTTGCATCTAATTCCACTAAAAGGTAGAATCCTTCGTGACACTCCCACTGCATCTTTTGTGACTCTTTATGACGTAGATTGTCTAACGTCATAATTAGTCTCAAAACTAATATGACCCTATTGGTTGCAGAATGTATTCTCCATGAATTAGAAACTCGTTCTTAATATCTCAAAGATCACAAAGAACGTGTTTCAAGATCCATCCTATGGTCTATAGGATATCAAAATAACTCGTAACAATTACGATTAAATCGATATCTACAATCACACATTATAAAGTATTTATTATATCATCATCAAATGATATATAAGATTGATTAGACATTCTAATCAATATCTCCTTCGAAAAAGGAATCATCATTTACGAAAGATGAATACTTTATATAAGACACACAATAACTGTCCAACAGTTATACTAACTGTCATACAGATAGCCTAGTTATGTCCTTTATTAGATCATATCTAATGTACGAATAATAGGAGTATCTCACAAGTCTCTTAGTTTTATATCTTATATAAAACTTTATATCAAATATAACAGAGACTACTCTCACTACTTTCACGGAGTAAAGAAGACTTAGGTAAATCTTTTACCTGACAAACATCTCATTATTACTATAATAATGATAATGTTGTTAGGATATATAACACTAGAAAGTAATTTGTACGCCCCCACAATCACATATGTATCCTCTATACTTTGACAAGATTAGACAATCTGACTGATGTCAAAAATAGAGAACACGGATTTCCAGAAGACTTATCCGAGTCTACAATAGGCTCTATAAGCTAGCACACTAAACTGCGATCTCAACAGAACATAAATTCTAGGGCCATTCCAGAATGAACTCTTCAAACAAAGAAATCACAAATGATCTCTTATCTGAATAAGTCATCCAAAAACGCCACTTTGCATTCTTTAGCTAAAATATACATTTTAATATCAACATTAACCAATATATCTTTAATTGTTCAATTAGTGAGACTAGAGATAAGTTTTCTCAGAATTTACAATAGATTGTTGAGTATAACATTTCTCACTGTCATACTGTAAAGGTTAAACCTTTAATAGACTCACACTGCTTTCGTTGCGCAAACAATTAGCACATATCATGAACTAATTCATAATTAAAACGTAATCAAGTTCAAAACTTGATCGTAGTAAGCTATGAACAATCTTAGATCTATGGTTGAATGGTGAACTTCCAGAATCGATATCAAATATCGCTTCCATTATAAGTTATAGGATAATTTTTCTTCGGTACGAAAACAACAAAATCATTAAGTATCAAATACTCGTAAATGATTCTGATATCCTATTAAACTTATATAGAAGAAGTATAAGGGTTGTTTCATCTTATTAATTATGTAGTTCCATTTATAATTTATCATTCTCACATTTGACTTCAATAAGTCAAGTCTTTTCTACAATAATTACATCTGATGTTACACACCAAGTAATAAAACGATTTTTATTACTTAGAATCGCAGGAAAGATATTCTATTAAATAGAATACAATATTCTATTAAACAGAATAAATGATAAACTTTTACTCATACCTCCGAGGTGTAAGTAATTTCCATTATATAACTATTATATAAAAGAAAGATTCAAATCTCAAACCTTTCAAGATTCAAATTTTCTTCCTATACATATCATATATGTAACTGTATAAATTAATGGAACATTAATTATTAGAAATGAATTAGTGTTAATGGAGCATAACCCCAAGAGTATTGAAACTAATTCGGTAATATTCAATATCAAACAAATCAAATCATATAAGATTCGACTGCTCCCACTACTCAATTCCATCAAGATGGAATCGTGGAAGAATAATATTGAGTAAGAATCATATTCATTGAATAACCTTAGAACTAATTACTTTAAATTCATATGTTTGATCGTATCAAAAATCTTTGAACAGTTGAAAGACATGTAATGAATTTTGAGGATATAGTTCTCTAAAAACTTTAGATTGAATATATATGAACAAGTCAAAAATGTTCATTCTATATTTTATCAGAACAAATTGAAAGTTCTTGATCATATCAAGACGTTCAATATGTGTTCTTTTAGAAACACGTAACTAAGTTATGACAATTCATAAACTAAGTTACGAAGTAAAGAAAACTATCTTAAGAAATTACAATTTATTAAACTACATACATCCAATGTATCAGTTAAATAAATCCGGTGGTCCAATGACAAGCATTGGTTAAACGAGATCTTAATCACCTTCCTGAATACAATAATCATTAAATGGATAAGGATATATGGTATGATCTAGTATCAAACCATCCTTTACCATACGGAATAAGCATCCAATGCTTAAGTGATTAAACTCATAAAGCACCGTTTTAAATTATTTACTTTTACCAAATAATTTTTCTTAATGTTTATCTCTACGTCAATGACACTACTAGTTATTATAAAATATGTAACAATTATTTATAAAGAACAAGTGACTATCCAATAATCACGAGTTCCGATATCAAATATCAAAACAATCGTAAATCAATATTTTAAATAACTAGACGGGAGATCTGGTATCAATACCTATAGTTGTAGTATTGTGAAAATCGATATTTTCTATATACAACTATACGCATCTCCTTTCTTTAGCTTTACTATTTGCATTCAACTATTCACAACAATTGTAAATAATTGATTAGCAAATTGTGTCAGACACATTGCCTCTAAAGGTCATTAAAGCTGAGAAACGTCATTACTAGATAAACAAATACCTAATGGGGCTTTCTTAATGCCAGTCAAGAATCTCGAGACATGAACTAATTCAAGTCAATTCTTATTGCATAAGAAACTATTCTCTCTAAAGTATTATATCCTAAAAGGGATATCTATCTAGATTATCTATTATGACTTAGAAACTAAGTCATTAACCATCTTGATTTTTCAAGAAAATCGGAACAACAGTTCCCGATGGTTTAGACCAATATAATAATATCCTAGTCCAATAGTATCTAGAACCTATTCTAGAATAACTGCAACCAAGAGTCAAGTCAGATAACATATCAAAATATGTATGGAGTGAATTAAAAGTTTAATTCTATCTAATATAGATTAAGGAAAACAAACAAGCGGCTATTTCCATAATAATACGCACTGCCTAAGTTATGGAATATTTTAAACTTAGCAGTGCCTCCCACTATTTTACGTAATATCGTAATCCCCAACGGAAAAACGAGAATTCAATAATTAAATCAAATTTCATAATGGGAAGTGGACCCCATGGATATATTTCGACTCACAGGAGATGCACGGTCTCGCCTATGTATATTCACAGGTAGACAACTCATTGTCAATCACTCACTAGTGACTCCGAGGTTCTGGTCCTGGTCGTTTCTCGTTGTCGCTTCTAAGACAGGCCCACAAGAAGACGTACCAAGGTTAAACTCATCAATGATAAACTCAAGTTACTTGCGTAACCCTGACACCTAGGGCACGTTCAGGATTCCGCTTTCGCTTGAATTTATCTAGTATCTAATATACATCCGACATAAATAAATCTCTATCGGCTACACCCTCACAGTAGACACGGTCTCGGATGTAGTCACGGAAAAATATTTATAAACCGTATTGACAAGACGGACCAAGAAACAAGTATTCCAAATACTAGTTACTTTAAAACCTTATTAAGCGGGGATATTCCATTAAGTGTCATACACCCTAAATCTAATCAAATTAGATTATAACATGCATGTATAAAGTCAAGAAAACATGATTAAACATTGAATAAAACAAGCTAATCATTTTAAAGGGGCCTAGAATCATACTTGCTCTGATACCATTTTGTTGGGGTTTTTGGGCGCTAAATCCGGTAACGCAGCGGAAACGGTGGAAAATCAAATTTTCGGATTTCAAAAATTTTGCTCGGATTAATTAAATAAACATATTTATTTGATTACCCAATAATAAAATTATGAAATAAAATTCAATAAATCAAATTTATGTGAATTTACCAAATTGCCCTTACACTTGGTATTTTGTTCATTTAGTCTGAAATTGTTCAAATCAATTTTGGATGATTCTAAATCATTTCTAATATGAACTTAACATATCCCAAATGTCAAAGCACCAAATGCAACAAAAATCCCAAAAACCTTAGTTTGGCCGAGAGCACCATTAAGGGGGGTGGGGGGGTTTGTGCATTTTGCAATTCTATGCTTCAAAACACATCA
The DNA here is from genome assembly GCA_019454045.1 of Zanthoxylum bungeanum. NCBI lineage: Eukaryota > Viridiplantae > Streptophyta > Magnoliopsida > Sapindales > Rutaceae > Zanthoxylum > Zanthoxylum bungeanum. The sequence continues at coordinate 25,306 of SKCR01023980.1, read as the reverse complement.
AGATGTAATCCAGTCAACATGAAACTTTATATGCATCATATACACATCCAAATTCAAAACATAAATGAAAATCCCCAAATTTGGAAGTGGTCTTAAACCCTAATTTTTTCAATTTCTTCAAATTGGACAAATTAGACCAAATTGGTTAAATCCAATACTTCAATCATGTTTCTTCCATCCAAATCAAGTCTCAACACAATGAAATAACTATAGAACATTCTAGGTCATTTAAGAGTGGGTCAATAACTCAAGAATGGCAACAAGGTTCTAAAACCTTAAAAGAATGCTTATTACTACACTAGTATAAACTTCCAACATCATACATGCAAATCACCTTCATCAAACTTTTATCCATCAAAAGTACAAAGAATAAAGAAAAGAAAAACTCAAGAACATCACAAGATGTTGCCCACAACAGAGGAATAAATTACTCTCTAATGGAAGGTTGGAAATACTTACTATATTCCAAGCTTTTTCTTGATTTTCTTTTCTTTCTCTCTACCTTCTTTGTTTTGTTTCAATGGAGTTTTGATAAAGTGAAATAGGTTAATGAAACCCTAAAATAAATGAAACAATATATACTTGCTCAAATGGATGCCTTGGCCGAATTGGCCTAAAAGAAAGACAAGTTATACTAATTTCATTTCATTTGAATTTCATTTGCCAAGTTGATAAAATGATCATTACATTTTAATGAAATTTCAACTTAGTCAACAATGGAAAAAAAGTCATTAAAACAAATATCATAACTTAAAAATATCTATACTTTAATTAATTTAATCATTTAACAATTAAATAATTAATTAATTAATAAATACAAATATATTAAATATATGTATAATATTTACATTAAATATTAAATACATATATTCATTTATGATATTGGTCAAATATCTCAATTTGACAATTAATTAATGTGTATTTAAATTAATCAAGTATTAAATGTAAATACACAATAATTAAGGAAATGACTATTGGGTCCCTTCACATGTATTTTGCGTTTAACCTTTAAACGACTTTATAAATAATCAATATTATTTATAATTGTTGCCCTAGTGCTCTACGAGTATATTTCATTATTGAGACTCTCTAAATTCAGGCATATCCGTCACGAAATCCAATTTCGTGTCCATAATTTATCCACCCGTAAATTATGACGATCACAGATAAACTCGCTGAATCATACAGGTCGAGGTCATGGAAAATGTATAATTCCTCCGTCACAGGTATCAGATAAATCCCAGAGATATAGATGTAAACGTCAAATCTCTATAGGGATTATCCAGTCGACTATTCTATTAGCAATCTCAAAAAGAACATTTAGAACTAGCTTCTAAATTGTACCACAGGCCTATGGTTTTTATCTGATTGCTAATCATATGGACTACCTATACTCTGATACACAGAACTGACGGATCATATCTCGATACACACATGACACCCTGATGATCTATCTACACCCAACGAACAAGCGGAGGTCTGATCTTAATAGATTGGTGACGTGACTGCCATCTAAGTGTAGAAGATGTCTCATGCGCCAACAGTGGTATCTCAAGTCAAAGAATCACAAGTGCTGCACAACCCGATAAGATTCTTATTGACGTTGGTATACCATCCATTAAGAATCTTCGGTGAGTCGTTTAGTGTTTATCCACTATAAACACCTACACGTCTATACGAGTCTCCCTAGATTAGTGGTTCATTGGGATAAACCATCACACCAAGTCTCAATATACGACATATACTGGTCTCAACATATTTGACTAACTGACCCGTCTTAGTGAATCTTGACCAGGAACTGTATTTGATAATATACATTTAGCAGTGACACTTCCCAATGTCAATTACAAACTATCTTTGTATCTGTATAATGCATTATATATTATCGGGCCTTTGTCTAATATATACATATGACTAAACCACATTTAGTTTCAATCTAATCGTAATTATATCGAATACGTATATAAAAATAAGAGGTGCAACCATAAATAAGTAATATTATGGAAAAAGGGATTGTTCATATTCATGAATCAGACATAAATACGGTCCGGATTGGCGCTCTGAGCACCAACCCCAACATCACCAACATCATTTTCTCTCAAATTTTCAACGGACTCATTCTTCGGAGAGAAAAATTTATTAAGAGATCCTCTTAAATTTTCAGCAATTTCATTATCCTTTGTTTTTTTTTTCCTTTTCATATTACCAGAGAGTTGTTTCCTAAAAGACATGACTTCGATAATTTTGTTTGCAAAAATTGCCTACACATGATATAACAAAAATTTCTGATCAAAATTATCATTCCAACATATATTATATACTATCGGCCACGGCATAACCCATTTTCAAGGTACAGTATCTTACAAACTTAACAAGAACAAGCAAATCAAAATACTTCTCTCATTGACTTCACCAGCAATAAAAGATTCAATTTTAGCCAAAATAACAAGAAATTAATATCATTTTCTACAACCAACACTCTAAAGTCTGAAAATTTTCCCAATTCCCATTTTCTGCAACTGGCCAACTGCATAAAAAGCATAACCAACCCCCCCCCAGCAAATTTTCACTTTTAAGAAACATTTAATATAAATAAAAAATAAACCGAACAACAACAACAACAACAAGCGAACCGACAATTTATCAGATTAGATATTAGATTCTCTAATGCAACTTTCGAAACGCATCCTGAAGGTTTGTTTAGGGTTTTATTAGATTCTCTGATGAAATAATAAACTTTGCAAACAATTTAATAAGATATTTTCTTCAATTTAGATTGCGAAATTATCACTTATATAACCAAGAATAATATTATTGACACATGTTGAAAAGAAGAAATTAAACTTCACATTACCGAATGAGTGAAGAATCAGCAAACCCTAAAGCTGGAACCAGAAAGTAAACTTTGTTTGGGCACTGCAGAGGATGACTGGATGAGAGAGAGGCATAAAGACTCCAAAAGATAAAAGTGAAAAGAATAATTTTGGTGCCCTTTTATTTTTTTGGGCCCTGGACAGCAGCCCTTGTGGCACTGTCCAAGGGCCGGGCCTGCACACACACATATACATACATACATGCATGCATGCATTATATATAGAGAGAGGGAGTCTTTCAAAAATGCGGATGTACTACAAAGTATCGGTATTTTATCATGTAAATTCTTTTACAAGACAAAGTACCAGTATTTTATGGCGTATTCGCAAAAAGTCGTGCAGATGCCCGCACCACAAAATGACTTTATATGTGTATATGTGTGTGTACATCATATAATATCGAATCGAGTTGTGTTAATACAATTTGAGGCGAGTCTATTTCAAATAATGTTCACCAGTCAAAAAACGAGCTGAGTCAAATTTTTACGAGTCAATCTTGTTTAATAATCGATGTATTATTTTCGATTTCGAATAGCTCATTTATTAAATGAATTAATATCGAATCAAGTCACATCCAAATCGAGCTCAAACAGCTCCGTAAATTTCCAACCCTATATGGAGGTAGTTGCCAAGAAAATAAACGCAGAACTGTCTGTAGGAATCGATTTCATGATCAGTTAATTTCTTCATGGTGCTTCGTTGCCTAAAGCCATCAGATAATTGTTGTCTCTGTCGTCAACTTTGTTGGAAGGATTCACTTGTTGTAATAAATGAATTTAATGAAATTTTCATTTCAGAACTAAACAGTTAGAAAATATGATAACGTGAATTTGATATGCTGTTGCCATGAATGATAGCGATCTAATGCTGCCATTCATTGCAATATTACATCCTTTTTATGTTTTAGAGAAGGAGAATGAGAAGAATGGCGTATTTTTGTTTAAAAATTTTGTGTTTACTCGAGAACAAGTTTAAATGCTCTCTTTGGGGAAAAATCGGGCACATGACACGCAACCAAACACATTTTAAAGGGATCTAAATCTCTCATCAGGGTCTGAAAATAGAGCCTGTCATCAGAGTCTGGTGCAAAACCTGTCATCATATTCTGATACATAACTTATCATCAGAATCTGAGGACAGAACCTACCATCAGAGTAATAGGCTTGAATCTATCATCAGATCTGAAGTCATTGTTGGAGTTGGTATTTTGAGCGTCAATCCGAATGATGTATTATACATTATATTTTATTATTTATTAGTAAAATTACTATATTTTCATTTCAACCTTGTTAATGATAATGTCATAATGCATATTAGATTTATATATAAATATACTGAGAATGACATCGACCTTAAAATAGTCATGTAGTAATACTTGACATTGGGTGGTCCGACATTGGGATAGTATTACTATTATAAACTATTCATAAAGTATATATTCATAATTGTTGGTTTTGAAATACGGTCGAATTCCTATAACATAGAAGACTAGCACATGTCGTATATTGGAATTGGAGTTCCAATGGTTTAACCCAATGTACCATAAGTAAGGAAAACTCATATAGACATGTGAGTATCCGTTAGAGCAAATATTGAATGACTCACATGTGATTCCTAATAGTTGGAAATACATATCATCGTCAATACGAATCTCCTCGAGTCGAGTAGCATATCTGATCATTTGACTATATGATAACATTGATTTTGAGTGTGATCCTCCGTACTTTGATGTCATATATGTCAGAGACCTTTTATAGTTTGACCGCTAGATGTTCGTTGGGTGTGGATCGATGCACCATTAATCAAGTGTGTATCAAGATAAGATCTGTCGGCCTGTATGTGTACCATAATGTGTTAAGGTATCCAGAGGATTAGTCACGGTTCTTAAGACTTTGGCCAAAGCCGATCCTCTAAGGTGGACCGCATATATCATAAATGGTGTTCTGATTAGTTGTAAAGAATCATAGACATGTCGACAATATTGACACACTCACAAAGTGGTTCTTTTACTCTCAAGTATAAGAGTGTCGAAGTAATAAAATAACCCGGTAAGTCCGGGGTCGATTCATAGGGAATAATTTAATAGGATAAAATAATAATTCGAATAAAAATTATTTCAAATTATAATAATTCGAATATTTTAAGTGATTATAATCATTCGAATATTGACACACTCACAAAGTGGTTTGTTTGAAGTGATTGAAAATTTTAAATTAGACTGCAATAATAAAATAAAATATTGGGGCTAGGAGATCCACTTTTAATATTTCAAATTTAGAAATCTTACTTTTTATAATATATAAATTGTCAATATTACCTAGTTAATTTATTTCAAGAATTAATTATGTCAAAATAAATAAAATCAACCATAAAAGCGGTGATAACATTTGTCTATAACAAGTCTAGTTATATACTTAATTATGCCAAATAAATAAAATCAGTCATATATGTGGTAACAAAGTTTGTTAATAATTAATCCAAATTTAAATTAAGTATTAATCATTAGGTTACAATTTATATATTATAATATAAATAAGATTAATATATATTTTCATATTAAAAGCTTCATTCTTTACCCCAGCAAAATGAAATTATCTACTCATGATTTGAATAAAAACACTCATAATTTTATTACTAAAAGAAAAAGAATTTACAAGAAAGCTTTAAAAATTAAAATACACAAGATATTTTCTCCCAAATTATATAGAGAATTGAAAGAAAATATGAATTTTTAAGGCTGAGCATCCTCTTATTTATAGAGTACGCTCAGCTCTTTCTTCAATTGTAAATTGCAATTATAATTGAAGAAAGTCACATGTGGAGGGTCCATCCACCGATGGTAACTCTCCACCAATTTTTTTTTTATATAAATAATTAAATATAACACACTTTGCAATTTTCATCAATTTCGGTTTTGAAAATCTCAGAACTAGAAAATCTTGTCAATAGTAAAGTTGTAGATATTTGAGGTTTCTTTTATTTGGAACTGAAATCGTCTCAATCCGATATCGGAGTAAACAATTATGGCCAAAATACAAATATTGTGCAAGGTTGGAATTTCGTAAATTGTATATTGTTAGAACGCTATTTTAAGTTTCTGGCCTCCAAAACCCAAATGTCACGTCCATTTTTCTAATTATGCATCCACAGTATTATTTCACTTACATAAGTAATAAATATCACAATAAAAATATATAAAACATAAATTTAATTATTATTTTAAAAATGTACTAAATTAAAAGGATTAATGAAATTATAAGTGTAAAATGATTAGTTTCTTTTTATTAAGTGAACATTTTTTTTAATGTTCATCACGCCTCTCAACCAGCTTATTACTAGTCCCTAATAATTTAAGTAAAAATTTTAAATGAAACTTTTTATCCAGATTAATATTTGTTTTTTTTCTTTCTAAATAATCAAATAAGTAAATTCTCCTGTACTTTTTACCATTATTCCGTACACACATAAAACAATGTATCAATCAATTCATTGTGCCCACAATATTCACAGGTTTTGTTGAAAAGATAGTAATATTTTTGTCCTAAAATTCTATTACAGTTCACACCTTTTGGCAATGAGAGTTTATTTATAAATACAAAAATAGTTTTTTATTAAATAATAATACATCTCCAATCCTTTTAACGAGCTTTGAGCCAGTGACTCACAAACTAGTTGGCTTTAGGGCACTAGATGTTAAGACACCACTACAGACTTAATTGCTCAGATCTCAGATGTTAAAAAGAAGAAGTGTATGATTTCCTTAAGCTTTCTCTTTAACCCATGTAACGAGCTTTAGGCCAATGACTCCCAGACCAATTGGCCTAAGGGCATTAAGTGTTAAAACACCCTTATAGACTTAATTGCTCGAGTTAGAGAGGCTACGAAATTGAACTTATTCACATACTTTTTTTTTAACTCAAGCTTTATCGGTTTTACGCGAACAATCACTGCTTACTGAGGCAAGATGTCTGATTACTAAGTAAAAGATTAATTATTATCATTTTTTAAAAACAAACTCAAGCTCTATCGTTTTACGCAAACAGTCACTGCTTGCTAAGACAAGATGTCTTGTTACTAAGTAAAAACATGGTTAGTGTTTTTTTTGGAATAAAATAAAAAATCTCACTACCTTTAGTTGCTAAATCCAACAAATTAGAGAACTAGATATTACAAAATTTTCAATTACAATCCGCGATCATATGTTACCGTGTATATTAATAATACCTGTAAAATGAGCATATGAAGATAAAAAACGGTCGAACCTATAAGACTAGCACATGTCGTATATTGGAATTGGAGTTCCAATGTTTAACCCGATGTGTCATAAGCTTTGGAAGCTTGTATAGACTTATGGGTATTCGTTAGAGTGAATACTGAATGACTCACAGGTGATTCCTAATAGTTGAAAGTACACATCACCTTCAATAGGAATCTCCTCTAGTCGAGTAGCATATGTGATCATCTGACTATAGGATATCATTGATTTTGTGTGAGATCCTTCACACTTAGATGTCATGTATGTCAGAAACCTTTCATGGTCTGGCCTCTATATGTTCGTTGGGTGTGGACTGATGCACTCGTTAATCAAGTGCATATCAAGGAAGGATCCGTTGGTCCATATATATACCATAAGGTGTTTAGGTATCCATGTGAGTAAATCATGATTCTTAAATACTTTGGCCAAAGCCGATCACCAATGGTGGATCGCATTAGTTGTAAAGAATCGTGGACATGTCGACATGAGATGTGCGCCTCAGAAACTTGACAATGTATTATATGTTTCCTAAGCAAAACTCAGATAGCCTATGATAGTGGGATTATTAAACATATATGTGTTGGTCTCTAAGATCATCCCAAGATCATTTCAAGCATAAAATATTGTGAATACAAAAAGAAAAGTATAGCGGAATTATACTTACAAAGATCGGTTGTATGATGTGTTGATAACAAAAACTTTTCCTTTGAGAAGTGCTCCAAGATCTTCTCTTTGAAGTTGTATATTGAAGCTCCAAGCTTGAAGGTTGAGATTTCAAACTCAAAGGATGGTTTCCCTATCACCTAGTATGATTCTTTGTGTGCTAGCAATGGAGAAATTTTGCAACAAAATTTCCCCAATATTCCTTGTAGTGTTCGACCAAGGTGAGAAAGAAAGAGAGAGTTTTGTTTTGTTTTTTTGTTTAAAAAACAATTACCACTTGTGAAAAGTCAAAACCAATTTTTTGGTATATGCTTTACCAAAAGGCTAAGCAAAGAATTTGGAGGGAAAATTGCATTCAATGTCCCCAACTACTCCCATCACCAAAAAATGACTAGATGTCAATCACAAAAAGGTGATAAGACTTCCATCACTAAAGTGACTAATGATTTGACTTGATGTGGGCCCCACTTGATTCAAAATCCGAGTGGGCCCTCAAACACATCCCAGGCTCAGGTTCGTTAATTCTAAAATAACGAATTTTCCGTTGCGACTTAATTAAATCAAATTTAATTAAATAATAATGCCTCGTAAAATTATCATTAAAGTCGCTCACGAATTAATTCTAAATTAATTCGTTCGCCCGAATTAAAATCCAATTTTAATTTCGCGTCGAAATCCAATTTCATTTAATATATCGAATATATTATTTTATCGATTAATTCCAAATTAATCGTTCTCTCTCTCTTAATCGAATTTTATCCCAGATAAATTATTGCCAGAATTAATCCAGATTAATTTTATTCGAGTCATACGTCATCGGTGAATCTTCAGGAAGCGACCCATGAGATCCCTGGATATGTTGGTAGTAAATTCGGTCGTCGGACTATCCGAACACGTGCGTACCTGGTACCACTTTCCTACCGATTTACGAGACATTGTTGGATTCTAGCAAAACACCGTGCCTACCCAATTCTCTAGAAATATTCTTTAAGGAATATATAATCTATAACAGACGTAGTATACGTAGTATTGCGTATTGCGATCCAGTATCTGATGTCACATGCAAGGCCTGGGGCTAGAATAGTGTCTGCCCCGTACGAAGCATATATCGGATCACAGGCAACTAGTCCCTATAATCGGATAATCATGACCTTGTCATATTATCCCGATAGTTACAACATAATAGAGAACTGGTTCTGTATCCCTGCGTGATCATCATCTACATATGACTGAAGTGATACTTTCATCTTGACATCACACTCAATACACTACGATTCTCAATAAACCCAAAAAAGGCGTACACAGAACCTGTTAAAGTCCCGGACGACCAAAACCAAAGCGTATTGATTGTCGCAAGTACTAGCGATGCAAGTCTCAAGTTAAGACCAAATACACCTACCCTGAAGCGGATCCCCATAGACACATAGTCATACTACCAATGGGAATCCGCAGGGTCTATCAAGAGCGAAGCTGTTTCCGTACCATCGGCAAATACAACCTCATATCACACTTGCATAAGTATCCAATACTTAAATATATGAGAACTATGATGTTACGCTTCCATAACACGCACAAGTGCAATACTAGTCTATTCTGCATTATCGATGTCCAGTCTCAATAATACTATGACTACGGATATTTAATGATTAAACCGTTGTGGATTGATATTGTCTCATATCTTATTAATCCAGAACTAATCATAAGGACTTTTATCATTTATATATACAAGTAATCTAATTACAAAATGATAAAATGCAATTTCCATTGTCACATAGTTAATTTGTACAAAAACCACCATGTCTTTTAGAAATAGTGACGCTATGGGTCATAATTGTCCAACAATCTCCCACTTGGCCTATAGCCAGTCACTCAAGCATCTAACACCTGAACTATGTACATGTCGCTCAAACTTTTGCTTGTCGCAAGTACTAGCGATGCAAGTCTCAGGTTAAGACCAATACACCTACCCTGAAGCGGATCCCCATAGACACATAGTCATACTACCAATGGGAATCCGCAGGGTCTATCAAGAACGAAGCTGTTTCCGTACCATCGGCAAATACAACCTCATATCACACTTGCATAAGTATCCAATACTTAAATATATGAGAACTATGATGTTACGCTTCCATAACATGCACAAGTGCAATACTAGTCTTTTGCTGAGGAATAGCTTTCGTCAACGGATCTACAATGTTGTCCTCTGATGCGACCTTCTCGATCTTCACATCGCCACGACGTATGATCTCACGAATCAAAACGTCGAAGAACATGCTTGGATCGTTGATGAGACCGCAGTTCCTTATCCTGCACTATAGCCCCGTTATTGTCACAATACAATGGAACAGACTCAGCTGCTAACGGAACTACTCCTAATCCAATTAGGAATTTACGGATCCAAACTGCCTCTTTTGCTGCTTCAGCTGCAGCAATGTACTCCGCTTCTGTTGTTGAATCGGCAACAGTCTCTTGCTTGTAAGATTTTCAGTTTACTGCTCCGTTGTTCAAACAAAATATGTACCCAGATTGCGACTTATAGTCATCTTTATCGGTTTGGAAACTTGCATCGGTAAACCCAGTTACCTCAAGTTCTCCATCTCCATAGATTAAGAAAGCATCCTTAGTTCGTCTAAGATACTTAAGGATATTCTTAACTGCCATCTAGTGACTTTCACCTGGATCGGCCTGATAGAGACTACACATGTTCAAAGCATATGAGACATCAGGTCGCGTACATATCATGTCATACATGATCGATCTGACTGCTGAGGTGAACGGGATCCGACTCATGTTGTCTCTCTCATCTTGAGTTTTAGGACACATGTCCTTAGATAGAGTGACACCATATGACACTGGCAACAGTCCCCTCTTAGACTGTTCCATGTTGAATTTCTTCAACACTTTGTCAATGTACGTGCTCTGGGAGAGTCCAAGCAGCTTTCTAGATCTATCCCGGTAGATCTTTATTCCCAGAATAAAGGCTGCTTCTCCCAGATCCTTCATGGAGAATTTTAATGAAATCCAAGCTTTCACCGATTGTAGCATGGGAATGTCATTGCCTATTAGCAATATATCATCAATGTAAAGGACAATGAATGTCAGTGCACTCCCACTAACCTTCTTATATACACAGGGATCATCCTTGTTTTGAACGAAATCATATTCTTTTATGATCTCATCAAAATGTTGGTTCCAATAACGCGATGATTGCTTCAATCCATAAATGGATCGATTTAACTTGCAAACCTTGTTTGCATGTTTAGGTACGGCAAAACCGTCAGACTGTTGCATATAAACATCCTCCAAAAGGTTTCCGTTAAGGAAAGCAGTTTTGATGTCCATCTGCCATATTTCGTAATCGAAATATGCAGCAATAGCAAGCATAATCCGAATGGATTTAATCATGGTAACTGGTGAAAAAGTTTCATCGTAATCAACACCATGTCGTTGACGATACCCTTTAGCTACAAGCCTAGTTTTGTACGTTTGTATATTGCCATCCATGTCGGTCTTCCTCTTGAAGACCCATTTGCAACCAATAGGCTTTACGCCTTCGGGTGCATCAACCAGTGTCCAAACTTGGTTGGTGTACATGGAATCCATTTCGGATTTCATGGCATCTTGCCATAAACCGGAGTCGATACTTTGTATCGCTTCCTCATATGTAGCTGGTTCGTCTTCCTCAATAAGATTAATAACTACATGAGGTGAGATCAGAAACCCATACCTCTCTTGTTTTTTTCTGACTCTCTCTGACCTACGTGGTTCTTGTGTATTCGAAGATTGTGGTACAGTCTCATCCCTGATGAACTGTTCATGTTCCGTTAAGGATTCTGTGCCAGGAACAATATCACTCCGATTTTCATCGAGTTCTACTTTCCTCCCACTTACCACTGCATTTAGGAATTCCTTCTCAAGGAAAACCGCATGTAGAGCAACAAATACTTTGTTCTCTTGTGGGTGATAGAAGTAATATCCTTTGATTTCCCTAGGATATCCTACAAATAGGCATTTATCCGATTTGGGTTCAAGTTTGGTACCATCCAAACGTTTGACGTATGCCCAGCAACCCCAAATCTTCAGGAATGAGAAAACCGGTTTCTTTCCTGTCCATATTTCATACGGAGTCTGTTGAACAGACTTTGACGAACCTTATTCAAAATAAGTATTGCACTGTTCAATGCATATCCCCAGAAGGAAATAGGTAGCTCTGTGCGACTCATCATAGACCTTACCATGTCCAACAAAGTTCGGTTTCTCCGTTCGAACACACCGTTTAATTGAGGTGTTCCGGGAGGAGTCCACTGTGAAAGAATACCATACTCTTTCAAGTAATCAAGAAACTCATTGCTCAAGTATTCTCCACCACGGTCCGACCGTAATGTTTTAATACTTTTGCAGGTCTGTTTTTCTACTTCGTGTCGAAACTCTTTGAATTTCTCAAAGGTTTCCGACTTGTGTCTCATAAGATACACATAATCATAACGTGATGCATCATCCGTAAAGGTTACGAAGTATTCATATCCACCTCTAGCCTGGCTAGACATGGGCCCACAAACGTCACTATGAACAAGGGCTAACAGTTTGGTGGCACATACACCTTTACCGCTAAAAGGTGTTTTAGGCATTTTGCCTAATAAACAAGATTCACAGACGTCATATGAATTTGGATCAAATCCTTCCAAGTGCCCACTCTTCGAAAGTGTGGATATGCGAGTCTTGTTAATGTGTCACAGACTACAATGCCACATATAAGTTTCATCTTTGTTACTTAGTTTAAGCCTTTTGTTTGTTACATTATATGTTTGAGATTGATTTATATTCAAAATATAAAGACCATTATTCACATCAGCACTGCATATCTCCTTATCATTTTTATACATAAAACACCCAGTGTTTTTAAAAAGAAAAGTATAGCCACATTGGGACAATAAAGATACAGATATAATATTCCTAGTCAAACTAGGTACATAATAACAGTCTGAAAGTCTAAGTACATGCCTTGAGGGCAGTTCCAAAACATAAGTCCCAACGGCCAAAACGGCAACTCGAGTCCCATTTCCAACGCGGAGGTCAATCTCTCATGAGGCCAGTCTCCTGCTAATCCGCAGATCCTGCACATCAGTACATATATGAGTACCACAACCAGAATCAAAAATCCAATTTTTAAAACTAGAAATAGACATGTTTATTTCTATAACAAACATACCTGAAGCCGGTGCCTTGCCCGCTTTGATTTCCTTCATGTGTGCATTGTACTCACGGAAGTCACGCTTCCAGTGACCCCACTTGCCGCACTGCAGACATACATCTTGGGATTTGTCCTTACCCTTCCCAGAAGGTTTTGACGATTTGGCCTTGCCCTTCTTCTTCTTCTTCTTCTTTACACCTCCCGTCGCCTTGGGCCAAGCCCTCGGAGACTGAGATGTTGAAGCGAAGTGCGCCTCGCGCTTTTTGCCCTTCAACAGCTCTTTTTCTTCTTCACGCAGCATTTCCATCAGCTCTCCAAGAGTATGGTCTTGGTTCATCATATTGTAGTTCATGATGAACCCGCTCCAGCTATCATGAAGAGACTGCAAGATCAAATCTATAGAAGTCTCGGCCTCAAAGGTTATGCCTAGCTGACCTAGTTGTTCAATGTCGACAATCATCTGTGACACATGGTGCTCAACAGATGTACCCTCCGACATTCGAGAACGAAAGAGCTTTTTCTACAATTCATACATTTGCGATCTAAGGTTAGATCGATGAAGGTCCTTCAATTTTTCCATCATAGTATAGGGATCCAATCCCTTGTTTTGGCGACGAAATTGAGGGGTCATCGCAGCGAGCATGACGGACTGAGCAGTTGAGTTGTCATCGCTATGAGTCTTCCAAAGCTTAAGCTCAAGCGGCTGCTCATTTCCGGGCTTAGGCCTGAGGGGTCTCTCTATCGTATAGAGCATCCTCTCAGGCCCCAGGACAATCCAGAGGTTCATATCCCAATCAGGAAAGTTCGCGCCATTAAAGACATTTTCGCCCATGATAATGTCTCTAACTCCGATCTTTCCAGCCATCTTAATTGCAATAGTCAAACTATTCAATTAACGATATTTGGGTACGGTCCAACTGTTACAAGAAAAAATAATAGAATATTAGTCCAACTAATAAATATATAATTGACGAAATAATTTGAAAGCGTGTAATGCCAAGTATTTGAATGAAATTGCAAATTCAATACACTCCATTTCCTCTCCCCGGCTAGCACTATTCTAACTTCTACCCAATCACATAATACATCAAAGAAACCTCATTACATTGAGGGGAATTGGTGAGAAGAGAATTACAAAGAATTAGGGGTGTCAAAACGAATCAATGAATCGAATTCGTATCGAATCCTAAACGAATCGAATCAAAATATGATGGATTCGTATTCGATTCGTTTATTAAACGAATCCTAATATCAGGATTCGTATTCGATTCGTTTATTAAACGAATCGAATACGAATATTCGTTTATTCGTTTAGTTAATGATATTATTTAATAAAATAATTTACCACTTGATTTACATTAATTCTTCATAAATATATACATATGAAATATGTAATTAATATATTTACTAAAAATACTTCACCAAATATTGAAAATATTACTTTTTCTATGATAATTAGCTATAATTTCTCGAATCTTAATTGAAAATTAACAAGAACTAGTAAATAAAAATAATAAAACGAATCCTAAACGAATAAACGAATCAATGAGCTTAATTCGTATTCGATTCGTTTAATAAACGAATCGAATCGAATTGACCCATTTATTAAACGAATCCATTTTTTCAAACCCGTATTCGCTTTAAGCGAATCGAATCGAACGAATAAACGAATCCTGACCCAAATTGCCACCCCTACAAAGAATCGAGAGATAAAGGCTGGACACGCAGATCCAATTTAATAAATTCTAAATTTATTACAACAATTTCCAAAATTACCCTCACCATCTAATATCCATCTGATATACATTATTCATACAACACATCCATGTATTCACACAAAGCATGTTATTCAATCAATCTAATCCAATTAATTAATCTTTGAATTAAGTGATCATCCAATGTTCAAACAACGATTTGATTTACGCGAGTCCAACTCGTTTAAGAATAAGTACTCAAAGTACGAATTCTTGAATTATACCGAACTACAATTTAAATCCGATTCAATTTGTTTTCAATACTAATTCTATATTTAATTTCAAATTAAATAATTACACTTTTAATGTGCCTTTACGACTTAGATTCTAAATCTAATCTTAATGGTCTCAAAGCCCAATTAACATCCAATGTTCTTTTAATTAAAGTCCAATGTGCTTTCAATTAATTTATCAAGGCATGGACTTTGGCAACCAAAGCCCAAAAAGGAATTACCATTTGCCACAAAATTAATTTTGGCCCATTAGGCCCAATTAATTACTTAATGGTCCATTTGTTATATTTGGACTTAATGGAATGATTTAGGCCCAATTTGGATCCAATCCAATTGTCCTAAACCAACTTGGCACAACCAAGCCCATTAGGCGCAATTACAACAATTTTAGCCCAATTCCAAATTAAGCCTAACTAATTAAATTTTAATATTCCAAAAAATCACAATTTAATTAATTCAAGTGTATTGCACTAATTAATTATTTAAATTAACATTTCTAAAACATCAATTTAAATAATTAATCATGCATAATTATATTCAACACATGTCCAACATTATTGAAACAAAATCAATTCATTTTCATGCTATATTGGTCACGGCAATTAGGGATTTTTTCATTAATTTTGATTTCAATCCAATTAAATCACAAACTAATAAATCCATGTATTTTAAACACATCCAATGATTTAAAAAACAAAAAATCACCATGACCTAAGGTTCTTTAGTATTCGGCCAAGCCTAAGCATTTGGGGAAAATTCATCCAATTAATTTTTCTTCAAATTGATCATGCACAACTCTAAGTTAACATTATATAAGCACACTCAAACAAACAATTTGATCAAAACATGCTTAAATCAAAAATACCCAAATCAAGAATATAAACCCTAAGTTCAATTTCATGCTCAATAAGGCTCTGATACCATTGTTGGTCTCTAAGATCATCCCAAGATCATTTCAAGCATAAAATATTGTGAATACGATAAGAAAAGTATAGCGGAATTATACTTACAAAGATCGGTTGTAGGATGTGTTGATAACAAAAAATTTTCCTTTGAGAAGTGCTCCAAGATCTTCTCTTTGAAGTTGTATATTGAAGCTCCAAGCTTGAAGGTTGAGATTCCAAACTCAAAGGATGGTTTCCCTATCACCTAGTATGATTCTTTGTGTGCTAGCAATGGAGAAATTTTGCAACAAAATTTCCCCAATATTCCTTATAGTGTTCGGCCAAGGTGAGAAAGAAATAGAGAGTTTTGGTTTTTTTTTTTTGTTTCAAAAACAATTACCACTTGTGAAAATTCAAAACCAATTTTTTGGTATATGCTTTACCAAAAGGCTAAGCAAAGAATTTGGAGGGAAAATTGCATTCAATGTCCCCAACTACTCCCATCACCAAAAAATGACTAGATGTCAATCACAAAAAGGTGATAAGACTTCCATCACTAAAGTGACTAATGATGTGACTTGATGTGGGCCCCACTTGATTCAAAATCCGAGTGTGCCCGCAAACACATCCCGAGCTCGGGTTCATTAATTCCGTATTAACGAATTTTCCATTGCGACTTAATTAAATCAAATTTAATTAAATAATAATGCCTCGCAAAATTATCATTAAAGTCGCTCACGAATTAATTCTAAATTAATTCGTTCGCCCGAATTAAAATCCAATTTTAATTTCGCGTCGAAATCTAATTTCATTTAATATATCGAATATATAATTTTATCGATTAAAAACCAAAACGTATTGATTGTCGCAAGTACTAGGGATGCAAGTCTCAGGTTAAGACCAAATACACCTACCCTGAAGCGGATCCCCATAGACACATAGTCATAGTACCAATGGGATTCCGTGGGGTCTATCCAGAGCGATGTTGTTTCCGTACCATCGGCAAACACAACCTCCTATCACACTTGCATAAGTATCTAATACTTAAATATATGAGAACGATGCTGTTACGCTTCCATAACACGCACAAGTGCAATACTAGTCCATTCCGCATTATCGATGTCCAGTCTCGATAATACTACGACTATGGATATTTAATTATTAAACCTTTGTGGATTGATATTGTCTCATATCTTATTAATCTGGAACTAATCATAAGGACTTTTATCATTTATATATACAAGTAATCTAATTACAAAATGATAAAATGCAATTTCCATTGTCACATAGTTAATTTGTACAAAAACCACAATGTCTTTTACGAATAGTGATGCTATGGGTCATAATTGTCCAACAATATGATGACCTCGACTTGTATAGTTCAGAAAGGTCATTCGTGTTCTTCATGAATTCAGAGGTGGTCGAATTGCATACATATTAGCTAGGCTTATATGATGAACATGTCTGAACTTAGAGAGTCCCAATATGAAGTATACTCATTGAGCACTTGGGTAGCCGATAATTTTTGAAAATAAATAATATTCGATATTATAATTATCAATTAAGATAATTAAGTGTTATTGGATAATATTGATTATTTACTTTGACCTAATTGGATTAATCCAAAATTTACAAAAGGGTTTTGTCGTAATTTCATAATTATCTCTACCATTTGAGGATATTATGGTAATTGCAAGTATGTAATTATAGGTATTTTTAGCTTGATTTTATTGGATTAAATCAAAGCGGCAAACATTGAACTAATCCATTTCTTAATATTTGTCTTGATTTAATTGGATTAAATCAAAGTGGTAGACAATTGAGATTAGTCAAACTTAATTATACATATTTGGACAAATTAGATTAAGCCCACATAAAAGTTGATTAGAACTTTTATTAAATAAAAATTGCATAAGTTTTGCTATAAATAACAAGCTTGAGCAAAAGGTTTTAATCAAGCTTAAGAAAGCTAAAACAAGCAAGTGTTAGAGAAAGTAACCTAAGTTAGAGAAGTGTTTAGAGAAGCTTTGGAAGATCTCTATAATAATTCAACAAGAAGAAATTAAGATTGGATCTTGGAGTGAAGCTTGCTAGCATTAGAATCAAGATTGGATCTTGGAGTCAAGCTTGCTAAACCTTGGAAGTTCTCCAACCATTTCAACAAGGAGAAGGAGATTGGATCTTTGTATCAAGATTGCTAGGTAAGTTTAATCTATTCATTAGTGAGTTATCAATAATGAGACATATAGTGATGAATTATGTATTGGATGCATAATAACATAGCTTAAAGTTGAAATTAGGCCAATGAATTGTGTATAGATGTTTTAGAAGTATAAAACACACAATATGCTTGTAATTGGGTCAAAGATGTTCATGTTGGACATGGAATAATTAATAAGAGTTTGGAACTCTAGATTAAAGCTTAGAGCTAAAGCTACCATTCTAGAATCACTTGACCACCTTTGAGTGACCTAGAATTGTTCATGAGTAATTTATTGTGGGATTCTAATTTGGTTTGTATTTTGATTCAAACAAGTACATGTATGTTAGTTTTATAATATGTGTTGTGGTTGGTTTTGATGTTAAAATTGGTTTTAAGGTGTATTGAAGTGATAGGAGAAAATTTGAAGTGTTTAGGATTGATTTGAAAGTTGAAATTGGTCACTGCACAAGTCAACGTCGCGACACTGACCTTCCAGCATCGCGAAACTGAGCATCAGACATTTGGGCATCGCTACTCTCACCCTTTCGTGTTGCGACTCACAAGCCTCTGCGTCGACCGAAAGCTGATGAATACTAAAACTTCATTTTCTCTATTCCGGAGTTTCCTGACTCTGATTTGGTCCCCGTTTTTTTCCTACGGACTTGTATCGGAATGTAATTTTCACTAAAATATTTTTAAATACACATATCTCTGATATCATTGGGTTAGACCCACTTCTGCTGCGCGGGATACTGATTCGACCCTAGGGGTTCCACTACCGCCCCAACAATGGTAACATGAAAGTTGAAGAGCTTGGATTTAGAAGATAGAGTGTTTAGAAAAAAAAATGGTTTCGCAAGAGGAGGGAATGCAAGGGTTTGAGATTTGAAACTTTGAAACAATGAAGTTGACAAAGACTGTCAAATTGGTATTTAAGGGATGAGATCATTGAGTTCCCAATGAGATGAGAAAGAAGCCTATAGCACCCAAAAAGCCCACTAAAGGCTCAACTTCGAATTTTAATGTTCCCACCATTTTTACAAAATGATGCGAACAAAAGGGATAACTGTTTGGGGAAAAATCAGGCACATGACACGTGGTCAAACACATTCTAAAGAGGATCCAAATCCCTCATCAAGGCCTGACAACAGAGCCTGTCAGTCTAGTCCAGAACCTGTCATTAGAGTATGGTACAAAACATATCATCGGAGTCTGAGGGCGGAACCTACCATCAAAGTCTTAGAGCAGAATCTATCATCAAAATCTGAACTCATGACCTCCGTTAGAGTCCGAATTCAAAACTACCTTGAAATGTGATATTTGTCTTAAGGTTCTGACTCTATGCGAAATACTACTCTATCTAAGATAAGTCAAAGGTAGAGCAACTATGGATTGAATCAACAAGCACCCATAATTCTAAGCAGATGTAAAAAAAACAAATATCAAGACAATAAAAAGAATCACATAAGAAATTTTATTGACGGAGTGGAAAACTCATGCGAGTAAAAAATGACTCCGAGTATAGGCTACCACCCCAATCCACTATAATAGAGAAAACTTACAGCGATGATATATGACCTATGATGCAAAAATTCACAGACTCGAATACCTCTAGACTGTAATAACTCGAAGAAATCTTCAAGTCTACACCAAGAAGCCTTCTTCAGAACCTTTGAAGTGTCTGAGTGGATCAACCCTGCAAACTTGCACGTCATAACTCATACTACTAATTTTCCTCTTTTAGAATTCTGAAGGCTTAGGAAATTGGATTTTGGTCGTGTTTTTGTGTTGATGGTTACGAAAGAGTATTCTAACTAAAGCAAATAAGACAATGGAATCAATGAAGTCTTCTAAGTTGATTGTCAATAAGAAAAAAACAAAGTATATAGTGGCTCTCAAATAGTGTTTCTTCACATGGGTAAAGTGACTAAGTATTTGTTTAAATAGGTAGGGCAAAGATAGGATTTTTCTTGTGTAAAATTGGCTCCAAGCTCATCTAAAATAACCCACTTAATTCATGGGCGTTCAAACGCCTCTCAAACGCGCCTCAAACACAAAGTTTCTACCTCTGGATGTTAGAACATTCCGAAAATGCACGTCGCGGACCATTTTTTAGGTGTAATTTAAAACACTTGAAAATTTCTCGTCCCTTAGCCAAATCATGCGTTCTTTATATGTACACGATCGTCTTCTGGAATTCTAATAAAACTGGATGTACGCATTCTTTATATGTACACGCACATCACAGATATGTACGCAATCGAGTCTAATTTCTAATAAAACTGACCTCATATTAATTGGAGTTCTAAATCTTCTGGAATGTCCAAAAGAGTGAATATCGTTCTGATATCTCCATATGATGTTGTCCAAATACTTGTCCAATTACTTCGAGATCTTCAAGACTCATTACAATTCAATTGAATTTATTTTAACACGGAAGTTTCCAACACACATGGAACTAACAATCTCCCCCTTTGGCATTATGTGACAAAATAATTAATACAAAGACTATAGTGAAAGATGTAAAAAATAACACAGCCAACTACTAACCATCAAGGCATTGGCTTATTATAATACGATTCGATCTAATACCTAATCAAATAGTCTTGAAGTCGAACAATAACAATAATATACCCGTGAAAAACATAAAGACTATATAGAGCAGATAAACAATCTCATGCATTAAAAACAAAAATAAATAAATCAACACTTACTCCCATTTTCGTCACAAAATGTCAATAGGTAAAAATAACATGCAAGAGAATATGCAAACTTAACTTACTCCCCCTCACTAACAGCCCTACTTAATTAGCAGAACGAACATCATGAAGTAAAAGGAAAACTCATAAAAATGCAGTATGCAAATTAAAACACAGTATGCAATGACTAAAATCACACACAATGAGTTTTTTTTTTTTTTTTTTTTTTTTTTTTAAAAACAAGTCAAAAAATGACTCAAAACAGCACTTCAAGCAAGTACAATGATACCCAGTCAGTACTCAGCTATTTATAACATGAGATAATATGATACATTTTTATCATGCTCAATAACACATGTATGCATATGACATAAACACAAAGCATTGCAAGCATTTGCGTGAAAAATAAATGCGCAATGAATCAAGGCTTAAGACCTTATTTTATGAGTGAAACACGGCCAAAGAAATCTCATGTCATGTCACACCAAGTCCAAAAAATAGGTGTTCAAATTAAGCACAATTAGGACCTGAAAATAAGTAACATTGGTTGCATGCTATAATATTCTCCCCCTAAATATGAGCTCTTAAATAAACTCTTTCGAGTGAAGGGTTTTTATCCTTATCTTTTGAATTTGGCCCATTGGCTTTTTTGCACTTGAGACTCATTTAAATTATTTTTTCTTTTACAATAGGATGGCATAAGGTCATTTCGTCAAAGGTCACATTATTTAGTGATCTAAGTATGACAGAAATTAGACTACCATTCCAAAAACTCATACATGCGACCATGTCTCAAGACATAAAAACATGTATATGAAATGAAAACACAAGATATACTAAGGAATTCCATCACACACACTTATGCACATAGAGCATCAAGAAAAATAAAAGCATATTAAATATGAATAACTATATATCTTACATACCATGATCACATGCACATGCTTTTACATGCTCTTTCAAGCCATAAAATCTCTTTTGGTCTTTTTCATGTTGTATTTTTTTTTGTATTTTTATTTTAACATAAAAATAAGAAAATACACAGCATGGCTTGTCATTATCTAATGGTATATCGAATTGTATTCCCTAGTGCAACCATACTACCGTCCATTCGGGATCGACAATGAAATTTATGTCTGCGTTTTCATCCTATATACCAAGGGATATATAAAAAAAATAAAACACACACATCCATATACAGTGAAAATAAAGAAAATATGCAGTCGTGCAAACACATAAAACACACACACACACATGCAATGGGGAAATATGAATGCAACATCTATGGTGAGACACACTAAATGCAATCTCATCACACTTTTTAGGATCAAGACATTTAAAAGTTATTAGGAAAGAATTTTCCTTTCTCACCCAAACTTTCTTAGGAGTATTCTTCACTTGAAAATTCTTTGTCAACACAGCAAATTTCTCACTAATGAATTGAGTCTGTTTAGTTAGCACAGAAACTTGACAGACTAGATTTGACGAATCAAATCTAGGCAAAACACGCTTAAACATTTTCTTTTGTTTGTGCAACATGAAGCACTTAGGCCTAATTGTTGGAGTTAGTGCTTGGAGTGCCAATCCGAATAATGTATTGTATATTTTATTATTTATTAATAAAATAACTACATTTTCATTTCATACCTTATTAATGGTATTGTTATTATGCATATTAGATTAATGTATAAATATGTTAAGAATGACATCGAACTTAGAATAGTCTTGTAGTAATAATGGACACTATGTGGTCCGATATTGGGATCAATATTACTATTGAAAATTATTCTTAAAGTAAATATTCCTAGTCGTTGGTTTTGGAATACGGTCGATTTCCTATAACTTAGAAGACTAGCACATGTCGTATATTGGAATTGGAGTTCCAATGGTCTAAACCCGA
Organism: Zanthoxylum bungeanum; assembly: GCA_019454045.1. Lineage (NCBI taxonomy): Eukaryota > Viridiplantae > Streptophyta > Magnoliopsida > Sapindales > Rutaceae > Zanthoxylum > Zanthoxylum bungeanum. The sequence goes on along the minus strand of SKCR01023980.1, from coordinate 2,651 downwards.
TGTACCATGAGCTTTGGAAGCTCGTATAGACGTGTGGGTATTGGTTGGGCCGAATACTGAATAACTCACAGGTGATTCCTAATAGTTGGAAGTACACACCACCGTCAATAGGAATCTCCTCGAGTCGAGTAGCATATGTGGTCCTTTGACTATAGGATAGCATTCATTTTGTGTGAGATCCTCCAAACTTTGATGCTATGTATGTCAAAAACCTTTCATGGTCTGGCCTCTAAGATGTTCATTGGGTGTAGACTGATGCACTCGTTAATCAAGTGCAAATCAAAATAGAATCCGTCGGCCTGTATCTATACCATAAGTGGTTTAGGTGTCCATGTAAGTAAGTCACAATTCTTAAACCTTTGGCCAAAGTCAATCACCTAGGGTGGATCAAATCAATTATGAAGAATCGTGGACATGTCGACATGAGATATCTGCCTCGGAAACTTGACGGTATGTTTTATGTTTCCCGAGCACAACTCGGATAGCCTACGATGGAGGGATTGTTAAACATATGTGATGACCTTGACTTGTATAGTTCAGAAAGGTCGTCTGTGTTCTTTGTGAATTCGGAAGTGGCCGAATTGCATACATATTAGCTATGCTTATATAACGAACGTGTCTGAACATATAGAGTCCCAATATAAAGTGTACTCGTTGAGCACTTGGGTAGCCGATTATTTATTCAATATTATAATTATCAACTAAGATAATCAAGGGTTATTGGATAACATTGATTATTTACTTTGACCTAATTGGATTAATTCAATATTTACACAAGGGTTTTGTCGTAATTTCATAATTATCTCTACCATTTGAAGATATTATAGTAATTGCAAGTGTGTAATTATAAGTGTTTTTGGCTTGATTTAATTGGATTAAATCAAAGTGACAACATTGAACTAATCAATTTCCTAATCATTGTCTTGATTTAATTGGATTAAATCAAAATGGTAGACAATGGAGATTAGTCACACCTAATTATACATATTTGGACAAATTAGATTAAGCCTACATAAAAGCTGATTAGAAATTTTATTAATTAAAAATTGCCTAAGTTTTGCTATAAATAGCAAGCTTTGGGAAGGTTTTAATTAAGCTTAAGAAAGCTAAATACAAGCAATTCTTGAAGAAATTAGCCTATGTTAGAGAGGTGTTTAAAGAAGATTTGTGAGGTCTCTACAACATTTCATCTAGGAGAAATCAAGATTGGATCTTGGAGTGAAGCTTGCTAGCATTGGAATCAAGATTGGATCTTGAAGTCAAGCTTACAAACCTTGGATGTTTGTAATGAATTATGTATTGGATGCATGATTACATAGCTTAAAGCTGAAATAAGGCTAATAAATTGTGTTAGGATGCTTTGGAAGTATAAACACAATATGTTTGTTAATTAGGTCAAATATTTTCATGTTGGACATGGAATAATTAATAAGAGTTTGGAACTCTAGATTAAAGCTTATAGCTATGGCAAACATTTTAGAATCAGTTGACCACATTTGGGTGAACTAGAATTGTTCATGAGACATTTCATAGTGGGATTCTAAATTATTTGTGTTTTGATTCAAATAAATGCATATAAGTATTTAGAATACATATATGCTAGTTGTATAACATGTATTGATGGTGTTTATGAAGCTAAAATTGAATTTTAGGTGTATTTGAAGTATTAGGAGAAAATTGGAATTGTTTAGTAATAGTTTGAAGTAGAAAAATGCTCACTGCCTAGGTTAGCATCACGACTCTAACTCCTACGAGTCGTGACACCGAGCATCAGACCTAGCCCTTCTACACCACGACACGGAGATGTTCATCTCTCGCATTGCTCTCGCACTTTGGCGCATCTCGACGCCCAATCTCTCACGTCGCGACGCGCAGAGCTGATACTTACTGAAACTTCATTTTCTCCATTCTGGAGTTTTCGGACTCTGTTTTAGTCTTCATTTTTCCTACGGACTCATAATAGAATGTAGGTTTACATAAAAAATATTTTTAAATACACCCATGCTAGATATCCACGGGTTAGACCCACTTCCGTTGCACGGGACACCGATCTGACCTTAAGGGTTCCACATCTGCCCCAACAAAATGGTATCAGTACCATGGCTTAACCATCCAACACATGTTTCATGTTTGATATGTATTTGAATCTATGCCTCTGTATTTTAATTTAATTGTGCATAAGTCATATTGGATATGTATTGCATATTTTAAATTAAACTTTTGACCTAATTATGTTAATGACTTGATTGTCATAAATCTCTCATGATTAGGTGATTACTTTATTTTAAGTAATAGTATTAGTAATGTTGGAGCATTATTAGATGTATGTCTTGTCAATACGGAGATGAATGAGTTCTTACTACTTATATCCAAGATCGTCATTAGTGTGAGGGTATAAGTGCTTGGAATTTAGGTCGCTCCGGTAAAACATTAGATGTAGCCTGATGAGTTAACGTAGCCACCCAATATCGTCATTAGTGTGAGGGTGTACATACGAAGCTCATTAGTTCACATTGACAAGTATACACCTGGAACACGTCTTAATCCGAGATCATCATTAGTGTGAGGATAAGAAACGGTTCAGGACCAAACTATGAGTCACATGAAGTTATTGACCTTGGAGGTCTACCTAATGAGTTTAAAAAGGCCAA
>SKCR01023979.1:0-48603 GCA_019454045.1 Zanthoxylum bungeanum | reverse complement strand
GCTTGCTATATTCATCTTTCTCTCACAAGTCCTGGAACTTTCTTATAGAATTTTCGTCCCACTCTCTTAAGTGAACATTTCAAAACTTTATTATTTAGCCTCATAACTCGTCTATACTCGTGGTAGTAAGTTAGGATAACTATATATGAATTCTCAATTTGGATATAGAGTATAGTTGCATTCATAAGGAAAAATATTCGAATAGTTTGGGAAAATTTACTTGAGGACGTACTCGAGGATCAGATATTGGAGAGGTAGTGCCTCGTATACTAGTACCCCGGGCATACAACGTATACAAGACCTCAACACTCTGCCCACTGCAGTCATTGACTCCCTAGACCATGCTCTGATACCATCTTTGTAACATCCATAATCCGGGAAATGTTACCGGCAGGGAATGGGCCGTACAATCCCCCTAAGCCTCAAACCATCTAACTGAGATCAATACTGTCAAACTCATCACAAACATAAGTTCATGCATATGGTCCAATGCCCAACTCAATAATCAAAAAAATACATCTCTAGTTTTCATACAATGAACTCAAAAATACATTGCACTACAAATATAATGTTTGACACACTCAAAGACTGATGCTATGCAATGAATGTCATGCAACTTTTACTTGACTCTGACTATGCTGCCTTCTGGACTTAACCTGGTGGACTCATCACCCAAGTGACTGCCATCAGTATCCATCCTCTCGAGCTTTCCCTTAAGATTTACCTGCAAAATAAAATACTAAGAATGAAGAGGGGTTAGATCGTTTGAACGACCTAGTGAGTGGACAGTTTAAAACGAAACTGAAATATTTTATAAAAATCTATGGTTCTAAAACCAAAAATCATTTAGAGAAACAATCATTTCTGCTCTGAAAATATTTTCTAGAATTTCTCTAAGTCGTGAGTTCTCTTGAGAACTCCTTCATAAAACCATTCTCTTTAAAGAATCAAGTCTTAAAAGTCCGTCTCTGAATTCATAAGATAAAAGTCAGAAATTTTCTTTTCAAAAACCTTTGTGAAATTCATTCATAAAACCATATGTAAAATCATCTATAAAATCAACTGTCAATCTGTACCATAATCATGTGGTCTTAGGGCGTTGTACTCATTGTCCCCCAAGCCACTAAATCAGTAAACAATGGTGCTATCAGTGCCACCAACCCGTCTCTGAAAAATCCGGGTCTAGGGGCCTCGCTATCCCACTAGCCCAACACACAGGATCTAAAGGTATCTGTCATCTCTAGTCATGTATCCTGTGTGCACATGTCCATATCCGGTATCAATACCGATACCCCCACAATACCATGTCCGTCAAATCCATATTTGTATCAAGTTACATCTGAGGTGGGTTTTTCCCCCATACCTCCAAAATCATAAATTCATATATTTGAAATCATTTTCATCATCAAAGCATTAATCTGAAACCAAGCTTTATCAAAAGCTTAAATCATAATTTTCAACTCGCTTGAAATCAATAATTTCAAGTACAGGTTAATCAAATCAAGATATGCAAAATCATAATCTGAAGACATAGTTAAAATTCTGAAATAAATACTCCCAGATAAAAGAAAAATATCCATTCATTGTGCTACGGTAACTCGGGTACGGTATGCGGTGTAGGTAATCTCCGAGTGTCCGGTCAATGATCTAAGGCCAAAGAAATCGTTAGTTTTCCTTGTAATAAATAGAAAAGTATATACAATCAATGGTTGATGTTTATGCTTATGGTATGACTTATCATGCGTCCACACATCTATACGAAGCCCTTAGAGTGCCCCCAAATATCTTAGGATTAAACTAGAATGATTGAAATTATATCCTGGAAATGTGCCAAGCGTCGAGACGCCAGCCTTTAGGCGTCACGACAAACACCCAAATTGGAAACACAGTAACCATCCTCTGCTCTTGGTAAGGGTGGGCGCGGTTCGGTTTGGTTCGAATTTTGCTAAAAACCGAACCAAACCATATTTTACGGTCCGGTTTTTTTATCTCTCAAACCAAACCATTAAATAACGGTTTGGTTCGGATTGAAAAGTTTTTAAACCAGCGATTTACGGATTGGTTCGGTTCGGTTTACAAATTATTCTACTTAAAAAAAAGATTCATCCACTTAAGTGAAGACAAAAAAAAAAAAAAAAAACTAGTCAAGCGAACAAATAGTATGAAGTGCTACGGTGTAAGCTGTGACTCCAGAGAATACATGCACTCAATAGAGGATTGAAAAATGAGGCACAATTAATTCTTGTATTTTTAAAAATTACCTCGAATAATGATACTACCATTATTCTAATTAAGAGACAAATCCAACAGCTTACTTTCAAGAATAAACCATAAAATAAAAAATTAAGAATAAAATTATTAACAAATAATTTAAGAATAAAAGTATTAACAAAAAAATATATTAACAAAAAAATTAAGAATAAAAGTATTAACATACTAATAAAAAGAAAACATAAAGTAAAATTAAAAGAAAAATGCAAATCTTTTTATAAAAATATATATTTTTTTAATTATAACGGTTCGATTCGGTTTAACAGGTGCGGTTCGGTTTAGCATCTGAACCGAACCGTAAACCGTTTGGGGTGGGCCAATCTGAACCGCAAACCAAACCGTTACGAAAAAATCGTAAATTTGGTCTGGTTTGGTTCGGTTCGGTCAATTTTTTTTGCCCACCCCTAGCTCTTGGCGTCGCGATGCAAAAGGGTTGGGAGTCGCGACGCGTGCGAATTTTATAATCCAGTAAGTGTCCTCTGTTTTGTACGTCGCGACGCTAGCTCATGGGCGTCGCGACGCGCAACTCCCAGATCAACCCAGAACCAAATTTCCAGAATGCGTCACGATGCCAGTGTGTGGGTGTCGCGACGCGAGGCCATTTCCAGGGCCAAAAATCAATTTTATTTGTACATACCACTTCTTCAACACAACACCAACCATATACACCACAAATACACAGCATAACTTCAATTACATCCTTCAACACCATCACACAACCATTTTATAAGTCTCAACTTAGTTTCACACTCAGGGATTTCATAATTTGGGGTTTCTCAAATCATTAACTTTCAAACACAACAATCATGTAAACAACATCAAGCACACCCAATCAACACATCACAATCATCAAAACTCATTTTATCAAGGATTTGGTCAACCCTTACTCACCTTGATTTTCACTTGTTTCTTCACTAGCAAGACCTTCTAAGCTTCCTCTTCTCTTTTTTCGAAGCTTGCATGTGATGATTGAAGCTTGAATAGTTTTGGTTGATGCAATGGAGAGAATTCTGGAGTTCTCTCCATCATTCTCACGTTTCTCCTCTCAAAAATGTGAAGGGTGAAAGTGTAATATTCCCTTTATATACTAGAGGCTGATGGTAAAAAGAGTAAATGAAGAAAAATGCTAAAAACTTTGAGAATTCCCCAAATTAGTCCTTAGGAATAGTTCATCCGAATTTAAGTTGTATTTCCGATCTATTTCTGTTTCGAATTTGAAGGAATGTCCAACATGAAATTGTAGATCTCAATCTTAGCTTTCTGACGATATAAAAATCATAGAAATCAGATATCGTATGAGAAAGTTACGGTCAGAATACTAAAGGTTGTCCGCATTGAACCTTAGAATGAATTTCATATCGGTACTACAATGAATTTGTCGAATATGATTAAAGTAATTTCATGAGCCCAATACACACTTTCATATGATCATATAACAAGTATTATACCATTCCTAACTTAGTAGTCGTCGGGTTACCGGGGTGTTACACTCATTGAGTGTGGACCCATGTTCATGATATCCTGTGAGTATCAGATAGAATCCGTCAGTCAGGTGTACAAGGTATATGTATCATGTACGTATTTGCGATCTAATAAATCCATGGCCGTGGTATACTTCAGAAGCGAGTTCTGAGTGTTATTTAGAGATCGTAAATTTGAAAGTCGACTATATTAACCTTAGGGATTTGACGTTTCTATCTATATCTCCGGTATAATATTGATAGCTTGTGACATAGAGATTCTACGTATGTAATGACCTCGACTTGCAAAGTTTAGCGAGATTATCGCCGGTCGTCATAATTTACGAGTGGGTGAATTATGGACACAAAATTTGATTCCATGACGGATAAACCTAAACTTAGAGAGTCTCACAATATGAAGTGTACTAGTTGAGCATTTGGGCAACGCGTTATGAATAATACAAATTATTCATGATACTTTATCGGATTAAATAAGTTAATTCGAATCGTGTAACGGTTAAACAAAAATACATGCATAGAGGCTTTTTTTGTCAATTAATAATTAATGTATATTTGAATTTGATATAAAATTTGATAAGAGACATATTAATTATTTGCCAAATGAGATTTTAACACATGTCATTAATATATGTATTTTGTTATTTAGTGTAAATAAAAATACATATATATAATAATAATTATATTAATTATTTATTTAGATATTTAAATGTTAAATATTTAGATAGTAAATACTATATATATTACATAATTTTTATGTAATATGTTTCATTATTATTGGTTACTAATAATATTAAACTTTAAGGTTGAAGTATTCAATTTAATTTTGTCTACTTAAACCTTAATGTTTAATTAGATTAAATAATATTCATTTGTAATAATTGTGATTACATATGTTTATTATTTTTTTGGTAACTAATGACATGATATTCTTTTATTCTTGTCGTTATCAAATTGAACAAGTAACTTAAAGCTTGATATTTAATTAGATTAAATAAATTACAAAATGATCAAATTGCCCCCAATATTTCGGCTAGCCCTATTATTTAAAGTGAAAATTTTATTTTCTCTTTCATAAGCTTCCCTTGGCTGAAACTCATCTCCATGAAAGCTCCCAAAATCTGTCTTGAAGAAACTTGAGAGAAAGTGATGAAATCAAGAGGAAAGCTAAAGAAAATCAGGAGATTTTGAGGTAATCTTCAATATTCTTAAGCTTAGAAAGTTTGTTTCTTATTCTTGAGTATCTAGAATAGTTCTAGGGTTTCTTTCTTTCTTGGATTTTGAGGCTTTTTGATTTGGAGGATGGATTTGGAGGCTATATGCATGTGTGAAGTTAGATTGAATAACATTAGTGTAATATTAGTTCAATTTTATCATTTGATGACTTGTTGCCATTCTAGAGTGTTATGACCATTCTTATAACTCCTAGAATTTTTCTTGAGTTCTTCATTAGTGGTGGCTTTGATTGGTGTAAATATTAATATGATTAATGTCTAGAAAAATGAATTTAAAGCACGAAAAATCATAATTTTTGTACCCATATCAGATCTGAAAATTCTGGATTTTTGATAATAAAAATTATTATATTTAAATGTATTGGATGTGTATTGGGCATTAGAATAATTGTCGAAAATTATTTCAGAGTGAAAATACGCGAAAACGGTGAAAAACGGTGTTGCCGGGTGAGTTTCGAGCTTACCGGATGACGGCTGTCCAAACAGTGAGTTGGTCACTGTTCGGGCAGCCCATGACCTGGCCAAGTACTATTGGGGCTGATCTGGACAATCCCTATGTGTATTGGTTGGTCGGTTCGGACAAAAACACATTTTATGCTATTTTGCGGAAAAATAATTTCGTAAAAATTTCGTGGTGTTTCTAAATTATTTATGTTATTATTTGATATCGAATAAATATGCTTAGGTGAAATATGAATGAATTATTTATATGAGATATTGAATAATTTATTCGGTAAGTTTAAAAAATTTTAAAGTTACGATTTCGCCCGAACATCCCCTTCCGTTATGCCTGACCCCAACAGTACTGGACAAGTATCTATTCGTTCTTGGGTTTATTTCGGACAAGGTTTCAAGCTACAAAAGTTCATTCCCAGAACTGAAAGACTTAGAGAATCGAAGACTATTACACGTAATGGGTGTTGAGCTTTGTTTCGGATCTAGGGATGGCAACGGGTCGGGTATAAGACGGGGATGTCAATACCCGCACCTGTACCCGCGTGATATATAATATCCCTGGTCCCGGCCCTTCACTCATGCGGGTACGGGTCGGGGATTCCCCGTATAGAAAAAAATATACATGTCCCTGTCCCCATCCCCTATCATTTATCCCCTTTTATTATTTATTATTATTTTTTTATCTTTATGATTTTTTTTTTTTTTAAAAATCAATTAAAAATTTATTGGAACAAATAGATATAAAATAAAATTACTAAATTAACAACTGTAGGTTTAAATTTACTTTAATACTTAAATAAAGAATAAAAATACATAAATTACCAAATAAATACTATTATTGTAGAAATCCCATCTTTAAAAAAAATGAAATGAATTAATGAATTAATATTGATATAAATCTCATCTTCAAAATAAAGAGAAAAATATTATATTATATTATATTAAATTAAACAAATAAATTATGCTTTTCCTATTTTTTATTTAATAAGTAATTAATTTTTTGACTAAAAAATTATTAATTAAAAATTAAAAGTCAAACGGGTTTATTGAGCGGGTAGGGGTTAGGAAGTCTTATACCCATACCCGGCCCGTATACCTAACGGGTATTAAAAATTATACCTGCACCCGACCCGTTTCTAAAAAAGATCGCTAAATACCCGCTCCTAATACCTCGGGCCCCCACAGGCCCCCATCCCCGCGGGGATTTTTGCCATCCCTATTCGGATCAACTGGAACCAAACATAAGGTAAATATGTGGTGACAAAATTCATTGATCACCATAGTCATGTGTTGGCTGCAGTATATGAGACATAATTTATGTGCTTCCATCGTCATGTAAATGAATCTGATTTGGTCCACGCGAAGGCGTTGGGACAAGTTGGTGTTAAACTCTGCCAATACATGGACTACAAATATGATCAAGCTGGAGGTTTCAATAAAGTTGGCTTCTTGTGTAAGGACTTATAGAACCAACTCGACATGAGACATCATACTGAACGTGTAGACATAAATACTGAAGTTATCATTGCATACCTTGTTGTAAAGGCCTATTCAAATATTAGCGTACAATATGAATATATATTGGATGAAGAAAATAGATTGTGTAATTTATTCTAGACAGCCAGTATTTGTCGATATGACTATCAATGTTTTGGGGATGTTTTGGCGTTTGATGCAACTTATTAAAAAATTGGTGTTAATCACCATCGATGAACCACTGTGTTTGCATTTGTATTACTCACACATGAAACTGTAGATGCATACACATGGCTGCTACAAACATTCCTAACTGTTGTGGAAATAAGAAGCCTAAGACTGTCATTACGGATGGCAACAAGGCAATGTCAAAGGCTATTAAAATAGTTATGGCTGGTTGTGCTCATCATATGTGTTCTTGGAATCTTGAAAGGAATGCGCAGGCAAATATAAAAGTGTATTCACTTCAAAATTTCGACACTTAATGTTAGATTCTATGTCTGTTGATGAATTTGACAAGAAATGGTTCACACTAGTGTCCGAATTAGACATGCAGCAAAATATATGGGTGCAAAGATGTATGAGAAGCGTGCGAAATGGGCTGAGGCATACTTGCTGGGGACTTTCTTTGCATTAATGAAGAGCACACAAAGGTGTGAGAGCCTCAATAGCTACTTGTCGCGATTTGTCTAATACAAAATGAAATTATATGATTTCATTCGACAAGTACTTCGTGCATTATATAGCATTCGATAGATGTAGGTAAAATATGATTGAGTTAAATCACACTATACTTGTACTCACGACTCACATGCACAACGTCGAAAATCATGTTGTTGTGATATACACAAAACGAGTATTCCAATGGTTCAGAAAAAGATACTTGGTGAGACTAGCCTAAAGATAACCGAATGTGTGAATCTGTCAGATTCAATTATCTATACTATTAAACATTTTGAGAATAATAGGGCAACCAAATGGACTAAAATTATATCTAATTTATCAAGCTTTTGCAGCAACCAAATGGACTAAAACTCAAACCCTAATAATCAAATTGAACAAAACTCAAACACTATAGTTAACCCATAACAAAATCGCTTAATATATTAACCATCATGAAGTTAAAAAACCATCTGACATAAAACCATCATGAAGTTAATAACGAGAAGAAAAAAATCTCTCATTTCTGGTTTTTTATTCGATTCTAGCAGAATTTTTTTCAAAACTCATGATGACAAGACTCATTCGCCATAAATGGAAACTAAAAAACAGACTCTGTGTCACCAAGATCGCAAGACTCAAGCTTTCAACAAGGTATACACTAAAAGCATCATGCATTGATAAATTTTAGAGATCTGATGTAAAAAAAAATTCAGCTTTCAAAAAATTTATTAAAGGCTTTCAACGTCATATATACTAAATTTAAAGCCAACTCATTTTCCATAAAACAAAACTAAACATACCCACATGAAAAAAAATACCATTAAAAACATCCAATCAAATCAGTCAAATGATTTAAAAGTATAATTTAAAAGATTTTATTTGAATTCGACTTGACTAAATCGAGCCGAATTATTGCGAATTTAATAAAACAAATCTAAAACCGAACCAAAATAAAAACAGGAACCGAATTAATCCGTTCAATTCCATCACTCATTTTCTGCCCATTCCTAATAAATACAAGTGTACACAATTTTATTATCCGTTGATTGTAATAAAATTAATTAAAACAATCTTCACAATATCATCTTAAAAAATTTCCCATTTAACGGTGAACACGTGCATGAAACTGCACACATCCTGTGAAAAGAATATGGGGGACCATCCTTATCAGATTTTAGCCAACTAAAAACATAAACATCATTAAATAAAATCTCTGCAAGATCAAAAATGTTACCTTCTCTCATTCATGTATTAATTAATTTCACCGTTCGACAACCAATCTTCCAGTTGAGGGCACCTCTGGCCTCTATACTAACTCCCAAAATAAAATTGAAACAATGTAATTAAATATTAAAAAAAAAAAAAAAAACATCTTATGTGATTCAGGTAGTGAATATTTTTCCGAAATGTGAGGATATATTAGCAAAACCCTCCGCTTGATCATCTCGGTTAAAACCACAAATAAATTTAGCAAGTAAATAAAATTTGTATACCCCATAGGACCTAGGAGTGGGTAAAAAAACCGACCAAATCGAACCAAATCGCAAACCGAATCAAATCGGATCAAATTTACGGTTTTTTTCTAACGGTTCGGTTTGCGGTTCGGATTGACCCTAATAGCACCCATTACCATATTTACTTCTACAACCAATCAGCTCTTTTAAATCTTGTTGGCATTCAAAAACCAAACCAACCATCTTTATTATTCTGCAGCAAGAGACAGAGTACAGCTAAAGGTCCCCCACTTACCTCTTTGATATTTCAAGTATCTCAAAGAATCATCAGCTCCAGAATATCACTCACTCAATTTTTTGCTCTTCATCTTGATCTCTTTGCTTTCCTCGCCTTCAATAAAATGGGTGAAAATCCAATATTGAAATGGGTTTTTTTAATTTTAGCAAATTATTTAGCCTTCAGCATTTGCTTCTCTGCTGATGTAAAGACTTATATTATCCAAATGGACAAGTCTGCAATGCCCGAGTCTTTTTCGGATCATGTTGAATGGTACTCATCGAAAGTGAAAGCCATAGCATATGAAAATGATGAGGATAGGATAATTTACAATTACCAGACGGCTTTCCATGGAGTTGCTGCACGGTTGAGCGAAGAAGAAGCTGAGAGGCTAGAGCATGAAGATGGTGTAATGGCAATATTTCCCGAAACCAAATACGAGCTGCATACGACAAGGAGTCCTCTGTTTCTCGGACTGGAGCCTGAAGACATCACAAGTGTTTGGTCTCAGAAAGTTGGTGATCATGATGTTGTTGTTGGGGTACTTGACACTGGTATATGGCCTGAAAGTGCAAGCTTTAAGGACACGGGCATGACACCGGTGCCTGCTCATTGGAAAGGCGCATGTGAAACAGGACGAGGGTTCCAGAAACATCACTGCAATAGAAAAATTGTGGGTGCAAGAGTGTTCTACAAGGGATATGAAGCTGCTACAGGAAAAATCAATGACCAAAATGAGTATAAATCGCCAAGAGATCAAGATGGGCATGGGACTCACACGGCAGCCACTGTTGCTGGCTCTCCTGTACGTGGCGCTAATCTTCTTGGTTATGCTTATGGAACAGCCAGAGGAATGTCCACCGGAGCAAGAATTGCGGCGTATAAGGTTTGCTGGTCCGGTGGATGCTTCAGTTCAGATATTTTGTCGGCAGTTGATAGAGCGGTTGCTGATGGAGTGAATGTTTTATCAATTTCGTTGGGTGGTGGGGTGTCATCTTATTATCGTGACAGTTTGTCGATTGCTGCGTTTGGGGCAATGGAAATGGGTGTGTTTGTTTCATGTTCAGCTGGAAATGGTGGTCCAGATCCTTTTAGTCTCACAAATGTATCGCCATGGATCACAACTGTTGGAGCTAGCACAATGGATAGAGATTTTCCTGCTACTGTCAAGCTTGGAACTGGCAGGATTGTAACTGGAGTTTCACTTTATAAAGGCAGGAGAGCTCTGTTTCGAAATAAAGAGTATCATGTGGTTTACATGGGAAGCAATTCAAGCAACCCTGATCCAAGCTCTTTTTGTTTGGAGGGAACTCTGGATCCACGTACAGTTGCTGGAAAAATTGTGATCTGTGACCGCGGTATCAGTCCTCGAGTGCAAAAGGGTCAGGTTGTGAAAGACGCTGGAGGAATTGGCATGATTCTTGCAAATACAGCTTCAAATGGAGAGGAGCTGGTTGCTGATTGTCACCTACTGCCTGCAGTTGCGGTGGGGGAAATTGAAGGGAAAGAGATTAAGCATTATGCACTAAGAAGTCCAAAAGCAACAGCAACGCTAACATTTCTTGGTACCAGAGTGGGCATCAAGCCTTCTCCAGTAGTGGCAGCATTTTCCTCTAGGGGACCAAATTTTCTCACTCTTGAAATCCTAAAACCTGATATTGTTGCTCCTGGGGTGAACATTCTTGCTGCTTGGACGGGTGAAACAGGGCCATCAAGCTTGCCAACTGATCGCCGGAGAGTGAAGTTTAACATTTTGTCTGGTACTTCAATGTCATGCCCTCATGTGAGTGGAATTGCAGCTCTGCTCAAGGCAAGGCACCCGGAATGGAGTCCGGCCGCAATCAAATCAGCACTTATGACTACAGCTTATGTTCATGATAACACACAGAATCCTCTAAAAGATGCCTCAGCAGCTGAACCTTCAAGCCCATATGACCATGGCGCTGGACATATAAACCCAGTGAAAGCACTAGACCCAGGTTTGATTTATGACATTAATGCACAAGATTACTTTGATTTCCTCTGCACACAGAAGCTAACTCCAATGCAGCTACAAGTTTTCGGAAAGTATGCAAATAGAACTTGCAAACACTCTACTATTGCCAAGCCAGGGGATTTGAACTACCCAGCAATTTCAGTTGTGTTCCCAGAGACTGCAAACTTTTCTACATTGACTCTTCACAGAACTGTCACCAATGTCGGGCCTCCTGTTTCAAATTACCACGTTGTTGTACCATCATTCAAAGGTGTAGCCATAAAAGTTGAGCCTGGAACCTTGAAATTCACCAATAAATACCAGAAACTTTCTTACAAGATTACTTTCACAACAAAATCTCGAGAAACAATTCCGGAATTTGGAGGTTTGGTATGGAAGGATGGAGTGCACAAAGTTAGAAGCCCAGTTGTCATCACCTGGCTGGCTGGTTGATTTTTTTTTTTAAGAAAAAAAAAATCATAAGGATCTTTATTTGATTTTGTTAGAATCAAGTTATGTGTTAATTAAGAGCCAAGAGGCTCATAAGGTTAGCATTTGCACTGCATTTTCTTTATGTTTCCTTAATGATCCTGCACCATTTTCATATGATCAGCAATTTGAGTATGTACTCCAAATTTCAGAATAATTTTATCCTTGGGCCAATTGCCTATGTTAATGGCCCCATTGACAGATTGAGCATAACTTCAATTTTATCAATCAAAAGCAAGTTATCAAATCATATCAAATCGAAGTAATCCAAAGGAGAAATAGCTAGGCTAACCATTCAATTTCCGTCAGTAGTTCTTGTTAGGTTTTGAGTTTTGGTAAATTCGTTGATAAAACTTTAGAAACTTTCAGTTCTGACTCTATTGATTTGTATTCTCAAGTGCTAATCAGTGAGGAATAAACTTTTTTCTTGAAATGGTTGGAAATCTCATCGTCAAATTATCCGTTCCGGGCTTATGCGGAACAGTTAAAACTTCCGGCTGTCCCAGGTTCTTACAAGAAACGTAGTCTTTGAATTTGAACTCAAGACTTTAATGTGAGATCTTGAGCCATACACCACCAAATCACGTTTCTTAGGACTAGAGGATGAATAAACTTGCAAACATCGTAACATGAAAAATGTGTATGGCAATGGCATCAATTGAGACTTGATGAAGACTCCATATAGGAAGCATTATATAAACGCGAGAATAATTGGTACCTATTATAATTTTCAAATAACCCGGACGCATTTCTGGAAGCAACAAGGACTTAAAAATGAGGCAAAAACATTACACGTGTTCAGCAGTTCATTTTCAAGAAACAAGTTGAAAACAAGTAAATTTTTCATCTCAACTTTTGCATGTCTTGATTGACTAACAAAAATTAAATACTCACTCAACATGATTATTAAACATCATAAACGTGTCACCATTTTAACGTATTTTATAAAATATTTGCAATACTAACCGGGAAAAAATAGCAAAACTATGGATGATAATTTAGATGGATATTTTGAATATCGGTTAATATTTATCTAATAAGATATATTATATTCGTAGTTTAATGGATAATAGATGGTTGTGCATATGAAATTAATTATCGCAATAGATATTGAATGGTTGCATATATATCACTTTTAGGGTGAGTTATTTTTATTGATTTGGTTATAGATATGATTGTACATGTTGTATTATGGTTGATAGTGGCTATGTGTGGTTATAAATGATAGATAATTTGGAATTGGTTTATAGTGATGTAAATTTTAATTATAGAGAATGAATGATGTTAGCAAACCCTAGGAGCTAACTGAGTTAGAGTTTATGAAATTGGGATTAAGTATGTTAGTGGTGTTGATGGGGGACAGTTGTTGGTGATTTTGTGTAGTATAGAGAGAAAGATGAAATGGTGGCATGTATTAGGGGCTGATTTCGGCAGTTGAAGGGGGGATGAGATTGTCGTGTTCTACACTTGATAATGTGTGAACTCCCTTAAAGCTTTGTTTGTAACTTGAGTTTCGGAAATCGAAATTGAAAGCCGTACAATCCTATGTAAACTAGACACATATGAGATCATTTATAGGAGTGAAGCAGGATTTACTGCTATACTTATGATGCCGGCAATCACGGCACTGTCGGGCTCGCAGCCCTTAGAGAATACGGGTAACCCACGGGGGACTAATTGGAGAATAAAAGAGTTGTCACCCAGTATAAGACAATGTGAAAGATTTAAAGCCGCACTACACCCCTCGCAAGGTCCGACCTTAAACCCGTTTAGGTACAGAATAGTCCCTTACTGCTAGTATAATATCTAGGTTCAAAAGAAGTATCACCATACCTTATAATACATTAGCATGTAACAATAATTTATATAGAATACAACAGTGCATTCATTAAATAATAAATGTAGAAAATCGAAACGAATACATGTACAAGCTCATGAATCATTAAAGTAGTAGTAAAACAAGCATATCAGAGCATAGAAGCCAGGTCGGACATGAGCATAGTCGGTCAAATATTCCTTGTGATTGAAATGTCCGACCAGACTTACATGAAGTTTGGCTGTATATGCTGTGGAAACCAGAAAAACTGGAAATGCAGAGTTGTACACATGACAGTAATAACTGACGGAGCAATGTTATTATAATAGTAAGGTAATTAAAAATGGAACAATGCAGCGCTACTCAGACAATAAACAAAAAAGGTAATAAAGCGAACAAGACATAACTCATGCCTCGCTGGCCTGGCTTCGTAGAAGCCTGGTTGGATATTGCTTTACACAATTGATATCCAGCCGTACTTATTGCAAGTCTGGCCGAATATTAATTGTATAAATATAAACATAATATGCATTGATAATAATAATGGCAAATAATTAATTATAGAATAGAAATAAAACCAACAAGACAGTGACCAAACGGGAATAAGGATGTCTGGCTGGATATACAATGAGTTTGGCCGGACATTTTGTGTGTAAAAAATGCAGAAACATACATCACTATAATAACAGATTAAAGAAACAACATAAAATATTAAAAACTAGTTATGTAAAATCGACCTTTCGTATAATCATTTTCTGGTTGTATGTAGAGTTGTATCCCGATTGCATATTATATTACCGTCCATCCGGAATCAGCTATGGAATTTACATCCGGGTTTCCATCCTATATACCAACAGAGAACCACTATATACGACCGAATATGTTTTGACTTATGTATGTATGGCCGGATGTGAAGCAAGTCAGACCGGACATACTGTGTCAGGACAGTATTGAGAATGAGTGGAAATAACGATAAAGGTGCCATCAGGTTGTACTTTACGTGTATTTTGCTCGTAAAACACCTCTGAAAAGTGGGTAGTTTGCTGAATCGCTCTCCGGAAGAGGGGAAATTCCAGGGAATTCTCACTGTGTTTTTCTTTCAACTCTCAGAACTCACTTTCTATTTCTTTCATTATGTTCTCATTGTTTTCAACTCGCTTCATGTTCTCTCTGTTAACTCTCCCTTTTCAACTCACTCTGTTAATTCTCACTGCCCTCTCTTCATTCCCATTCAATGCCTTTTATAAGAATCATCTTAACAAAATAATAATGGATATAAAATTTAAAATAAATATTTAGGAAAATCCATTAGTAGTTTGGCGTAAACTAACAATTGTATCATATAACTAACATGTGCATTATATCCGGGCGAATTTAAGATTTCCAATATATATTCGGTCGACTGAGAGAGGTATGGCCCATGCAGAGGTGATGTCTGGCCTACTGTTTATGTCTGAGAGAGGTCTCCGACCTGGATTTGGCTGTTTTCTGAATTCTCTAGAGTTTATTTCCCTTCTAACATTTAACCCTATAAGTTTCCAAAATTTAAAGTGGTGCCCATGTATGAGACTTATCATCGGGTTATGCGTAAATATAATGTTTACAATCTCCCCCACATTGGTAGGCTTGTGTAGTGTGTGTCAATACCAAGTCTATCAAAGTCATGCATGTATTTTTACTTACATGGCGGGACACATCAGCAGCAGTCGCCCAAGTTGAAGACTGATAATGTACGTATGAGTTTTTAAACCATGTGATAATCTTATGATTTCGGCTATCCCAATCTTCTAATAAATCAATAAATTTCTCTTCAGGTTCATCTGTCTTGTGAACATGTTTTTCAATGTCTTAAGTAACATAACGTCATAGTTTTCGTCCTTTAAGAAAACTACACATAGCTTGTGCCCATAAAACATAGTTATGCTTATCTAATATGATTTGAATATATTGTGATGCATCCATTTTCTAATATCAATAATAATGATTAAACCGAAAGTCAAAGATTAAGAAGTCAAACCAAAATTTTTCATAAAGATTGGCATAAGTGATGAAAATTTACAAATTTAACACTTTAGGTTTGATAAAGTGTTTTATATTATATATAAGATATGTATGAGTATTGTTTGAGTAAATCTTCTTACATGATTCTCTAAATTAAAAATGATATCATTTTTGGATAATTACAGGTAGCCATATAGAGAGCCTTATTGGAGATGCTCTTATTAAAGTTAATTTTCAAGATATTTTTTTAATCATCCTTTTGTCCCATACATATTAGTCTTTTGTATAATCTTTGTCACATGATAAGGTTTGGTGCGTCCATTCCTGCAAAAATTTGGTTCTAATAAATAATAATATATGAAAATTCATGTGCGTAACTCATACTAAAAAAACTAGCTCAAAAGTCGAGGATTGTCAATGTCTTGTATATTTAACTCAAGATAATTAAATGCGTAATTAATGTGAGAAATTTTGTTTCTATTAAAGCTTATATTTGTATATTTGTAATGTAGCATTAAATAATAATGGTCATTTTTTTAGTTATAGCCTAATTAAAACATAAGTCCTCTCCACCACCAATGTAATTCAAATTCCATTTCTATTATTTATACCCAATTATTTTAGAATAGAATTTCAGTAATTTATAATTCTAATTGATTAAATGTATTTTTCTTTTGAAAATTGAATACATCCAATTAATTTATATTTGCTCTCTATTATGAAAGCATCCCAAATTATGTTTTTTTTCCTGGTTTTAGATTGTTTATATAATATAGTTGTTGTGATATATGTCTTAGAGTATGATGTAATATGTAAATGGGATTTATTGTAATATATGAACGATGCAATTTTCATTAATCAAAGTGTTCTTTTCGGCCATAGCAAAAAGGAGATAGAAAATTATTTCAAGTTTGATCCATGGGCTTGGGCACTAATTCCGCTGCGTGGAGAGTGTTCATGTGAAGAGTTCGCGAGATTGACTCTTACAATTGGTATCAGAGCAGGTTGAAAAGTACTCTAATTTTTTTTTAATTTTAATAATGAGATAATTATTGCTTGGTTATTTTTAATGTAAAAGATGCATGAAAAATAAAATATTTATGTGCCATAAGAGTGAGAATGAAATAAATAATTTTATATAATAAAATAAATTCATGTAATGAATGTTTCTTTATTTTAAAAAATGCATTGGTTGTAAATTTTTTCGGCTTTTAGTTTTGTAGTGTTTTTGGAATGTAAGGCCAGAAAATCATGTTAGGAATAAATACAAAAGTTGTAACTTATTTTTATTGTGTAACTTATATAGTGCATGCCAAGAGGACGCAAAAATAATAGTGATCATCCGTCTGAGAGCACGTCTTGAGGATGATGACCTACTTTAATATGATCGAAATCCATAGAGGTCGTATTATTAGTGTAGTCATGTGACCATGATCATTAAGACTCTTCTTAAGTATTTCCTACAAATTAAGAGCAACTATGTTGTGAACAAGTTGACCTTCACTCTTACACAATTACTCAATGAGCTCACCTCTTATGAGTCCATGTCGATGGATCATCGTAAGCCTAGTGGAGAGACAAGTATTTCCAAATCTTCCAAATTTGTAAAGAAGAGGAAAAAATAATGGGAAGGCTAAGGACACAACTAATTGACTAATGTAGAGACTTTACTGAAGGTAACTTTACCATGAGAGTCGGGACAGAGGATGATGTTTCAGCAAGAGCAGTGGGAGTTACCAATTTTCAATTATCAAATATAGTTTTTTTTTAAAATTAAACAAAGCATTATTTATTCATGTTTTGTCACAAAAATTTGATTTCTGTTTCGAAATAATTGCATGATGATTTTTCTATTTCATTGAATAAAAATAGTTATTATTTCAAGAAATGGATTACCAATATGCACGAGAAAATTGGAAAATAACTTGTATGTGTTAAAATCGTCAACATATAACTTATTGTTCAACACTGAGATGTTTAAGGTTGAAAAACCCAAAACTAAACGGCAAAAAGATTTCTTCTGATAAAGCATATTTGTGGCACCTTAGACTTGGCGACATTAACCTTAACATGATAAACAAATTAGTAAAAAGTGGATCTTTAAGTTAGTTAAAGATTAGCACTTTAGTAGTATATGAGTCTTAACTAGAGTTAAGATGAAATAGACCTTTTATTGGAAAAAACTAAAAGCCAATCAACCACTCAATGGTTATGAATACTTCTTCACATTTATTGACGATTATTCTAGATATGTATATGTTTACCTAATACAGCACAAGTCAGATACTTTTGAAAAGTCAAAGAGTATTGTGATGAGGTTGAAAACCAATTATGTAAAATAATTAAAACTCTACGATCAGATCGTGGAAAGGAATACCTCAATAATGAATTCGAGGAATTCTTGGTTGAGCATGAGAAAATATCCTTACTCTCAGCACCTAGAACACTACAGTAGAATGGTGTTGCAGAAAGGAGAAATCGTATCCTACTAGACATGATTAGATCAATGTTTAGTTACAGTTTATTACCTAGTTAATTTTGGGGATATGCATACAGACATCAATGTATATCCTTAATACATGGGGGTGTCCAGCACATATTTTGAAGAACATGACTACAAAATTAAAAATGCGCTTACATGTGTGCCTATTTGTAGGCTATCATATGGAGACTATGATGGAATCTCCTATAGTCTAGATTATAACAAAGTGTTTGTATTGGCAAACGCTACGTTTCTTGAAAAGAACTATATAAGATAATTCAAGCCTCGTAGAAGAGTGGTACTCGATGAGCTACTTTGGGTCGACTAGTACTCTGCCAACAACAGTTAATTATAATAACATAACACATTTGACATCTGAGCATCAAAGGTGGTTAAATTATGATGATCTATCACTTAAACGCAATGGGAGAGTTGTACGATAACTTGATCGCTATCTAGGAATTGGAGAGATATAATTTGTCACCTCCAATGATGGTGTAGATGATCCATTGAGCTATAGCATTGCAATTGATGATCATGCTAAAAAAGGAATGACCTAAAGCCATGAATCTTGATATAGAGTCTATCTACTCCAACTCAGTCTGGAAACTTGTAGACCAACCTAATAGAGTACCACTTATAGGTTACAAGTGGATCTACATAAGGAAAGAGAAATATATGGAAGGTATAGACATTGAAAGTTAGTCTAGTGGCTAAGTGATATACCCAGAAAGAGAGAGTCGACTATGAAGAGACTTTCTCACCAGTAGTCATGCTTAAATTTATTTGCACTCTTCTATCCATTTTTGTATAATATGAATATGAGATAGACAATATTCTTGAATGATAGTCTTCATAAAAGCATTTATATATTACAACTAGAGGGATTTATTACCCAAGGTCAATATCAAAACGTTTGCAAGTTACAAAGGTCCATTTATGGACTAAAACAAGCATCTCAATCTTGAAATATAAGATTTGATAAGACGATCAAGTCTTATGACTTTGATCAAAATATCGATAAGCCATGTGTATACAAACGTATCATTGACGATAAAGTGATTTTTTCTCTTATTATATGTCGATGATATTTTACTCATTGGAAATTATGTAAAAACATTATCGAACGTAAAATCTTGGCTAGCTAATGAATTTTAAATAAAAGATTTGGGAGAGGCAAATTATGTACCTGAGATCCAGATTATTCGGGATCGCAAGAGACGATTGTTAGCTATGTTTCAGACATCCTACATCGACAAGATTCTTGTGCGATTTGGGATGTAAAATTCTAAGAAAGGAAACTTGCCTTTTCAACATGAAATTCACTTATCGAAGGAACAGTCTCTTAAGACACATCAAACTATTTAGGAGATGAGACATAACATATATGCATCTATAGTTTGTAGTCTCATGTATGATATACACAAGATCGGAAATCTGCTATGTAGTGGGAGTGGTCAGTAGATTTCAGTTTAACCCATGATTAGATCATTGGGTGGTTGTGAAGTATATTCTTAAGTATCGTAAGAGAACGAGAAACTATATACTTATATATTCTTATGAGGATATGATCCTTAGAGGATATACAAATTTTGATATTCAGACGGACGTAAATTCTAGGAAATCAACATCTGAATCAGTATTCACCCTATGCAATGAAGCTTTTATGTGGATGAGCATAAAAAAATCTTGTATTGCTGAATCCACCATAGAGGTTGAGTATGTAACAGCTTGCGAAGCAGCTAAGCAAGCAGTATGACTTCATAAATTTTGGGAGATCTAAAAGTTATTTTGGATATTGATAAATCGCTCACACTTTATTACGATAATAATGGTGCAGTAGAGAATTCCAAAGAACAAAAAGCCACAAGATTATGTAAAAACATTATCGAACGTAAAATCTTGGCTAGCTAATGAATTTTAAATAAAAGATTTGGGAGAGGCAAATTATGTACCTGAGATCCAGATTATTCGGGATCGCAAGAGACGATTGTTAGCTATGTTTCAGACATCCTACATCGACAAGATTCTTGTGCGATTTGGGATGTAAATTTTGGGAGATCTAAAAGTTATTTTGGATATTGATAAATCGCTCACACTTTATTACGATAATAATGGTGCAGTAGAGAATTCCAAAGAACAAAAAGCCACAAGAGAGTGAAGTATATAAAGAGAAAATATCATATTATTAGGGAGATAATGCAAATAACATATACAAAGAATCTGATTAATACATTTACAAAGACCTTGACAGATAAAATATTTACTCTGAGGGTCTATGATTACGGACATGTCTCATTTTCTCTAATGCTATTAGGCGATTGTAAAGATATATGTCTAGAGCATGATGTAATATGCAAATGGAATTTATTTTAATATATCAATGATGTAGTTTTCATTTATTAAAAAAAGAAAGAGAAAAAATTTTCAAGTCCGATCCTGGGGCCTAGGCATAAATTTCAATGTGCGATGAGCGTTCCCTTGAAGAGTCCGTGAGATGGAATCCTGTAATGGTGTGATTATTCAATCTTGTACATTTAAAAAAAAATAGATATAAAGATTGGCTTGTTCAATAAACCCAACCTACATCCAGGTTCTAAGCACAACAAGTTTGAGAATTTTACTAATGATCACATTATATCTTAAAGTCTCAATCTCTTATATTTGACTTCTAAAATGTCAATGGACTCTTACAATTAATAGTGCACCTCTCACACCCTTTCCATAAGTATCTCCCATACTCAAATTTCAAGAACAAATTTAACACTAACTATTCCTAACAATTAGCAACTCTCCAAATAGTGAATGCATAATTGTAACTCTAAGTAATTTTGAATTTGATTATGGAAACTAGTAAATTAGAGCTAAAAAAATTAGAGATGATTTTTAAATAGTTTGGATGTGTACAAAGTTTGGTCTAACTGATATAAAGTAGATATGTATATACCTAAAGAAAATATAGCTATTCGAAACATTAAATTCAAAATTTATATGCAACCGGTTAGTCGATTGTGTAGATCAAGATGCAATGTTTCGAATTTTTGAGACATTTGTACTAATCTTTTAGGTCTCACACCTTATATTGATTTTGATGATAACAAATTACGTATCAAGGCTGTAATGGTAAATGCACTCTTTCAAGTATATCATGGATATCAAATATAAAAAAATAAAATAAAAAGAGCTCAAAATCAAAGAAATCATGTACAACTCAATATAGGCTACAAGATATAGAAGATTGGCCTATTGTATATCTCTTTATATTCTTGTAATGTGATGAGCGGAAAATATATCATTATTTACCGCCCCTTTTACTTAATATTTTGTATAGTTTCTCGAGTTTTATGAATGTTTTGATGTGTTTTAGTTTATTTTGCAGATAAAATAAAATCGGGACTCAATGGAATCAATCAGGACAAAATATGAAACAAATAAGGGTAAAAACTGGACTTGACATTTGGATTTTAGAGGTTGGAAACTTGAAATGGCGTTCTAACGAAGTACAATTTCAGAATTTCAGCTTTGCAAAATTTTCATATTTTGGCCATAACTTTCTACTCCGATATCGGATTGAGGTGATTCAAGTTCCAGATTAAAGAAGACTCAAAGATCTACAATTTTGACGTTCATAATAATTTAGAATTCTGAATTTTTCATGACCGAAATTGATAAAAAAAAATCCGGAAGTATGTTATGTGTAATTATTAAAGTCATTTTCAAAACAAAAATAAAATAAAATAAAATAAAAAAATGGCAATTGTCAAACTTCCACCAAATATGCTTGCATGTTTGGTGGAGGATTTGGTACCATATTTTGAGCCATGTTTGGTGCCATGTTTGGTGGCATGATGGTGGAGGCAAAATTTTGCCTATAAATACCAGCCATTTCATTTGTAAATTTCATATTTTCCTTGGTTTATTAATAAGGAATTAATGATTGTATCTTATGTGTTTTATTTACTAGTTTTGTAAGGTATTTTTATTTTTATTTTTAGTAATAATAGTTTGTTTGTTTTTACTTTCTTTTATGTTTAGTAGTTAATTTCCGTTGGGGAAGGGTGAAACCTTTAATTTGATAAGGTAGATTAATCTCACTTAATTTATAATATGGAAATTGTAATTTAATAATATGGATTAAGTTGATACCGCCTTAATGGCTGGTTTTATTTATTTGACATAATGTGACACCGCCTATATGGTCGGTCTTTAGGTGACAGATGATTACTGCCTATATGGCTGGTTTATGGATAAATAATAACACCGCCTTTATGGCTGGTTTGACTTAAATGGGTAACACTGACAATTTCTATATTATAATAAAGTAGATTTCTACATTTGAAATATTAAAGGTGGATCCCCTGACCCCCAACATTTTATATTTATTTTAGGGAAGTGATGAAGCACAATATTCATGAGTTTTATAATTGATTTAATTATTTTATCTGTGATGCTTTGACTTGTTTATTGAATCTTAAGCTTAATGCTTCTTGTTAACTGGTCATTAATAAGATTGATGTGGTAAACTTAATATGAATTTGGAAAAGAGATTTTAGGTTTCAGCCTTAGATTCAATAGCTCACGATCTCATTTTGGGGTAAAAGTCTCTTAGGTAGATTTCCTTACATGACAGGAATATACCTGTCGGGCGTGGGGGTGTAGGGTATAATTGGAACTTGAACTTAATGAATTCAAATAACTTGGTTAACATAGTAATTTGATTAATTGGGTTATTTTGGGTGTTTGCATTTGACCATCGGAATAGACTTTTACATATCTTCGTGTTCCAGGTTAGCAAACTGATTTATTACACATATATAAGGGAATCAATTCATCATTAGAATAATATTGTGTGGAATCACACCCTAGATATTTGTGTCTTTTTTTTATTTTCTTTAGTATATTCTTTTATGTATTTATTTATTTAGCAAATCCACATTCAACCAATCAATCAAGCAGTCATTATATTCTCCCTTTAATTAGATACATGTAAATAAATAGTATCAATAATTAATAACAACAATAGAAATTAAGTCCTCGTGTGATCGATATTTTTATACTACTTGAGCGATACGTGCGCTTGCGTTACGTGTGTGATTCACCGATCAAGTTTTTGGCGCTATTACCGGGGACTTATTTTTCTTGCGTTATTAATTTTGAAGCTATCTAATTTACTTGTATCTAATTTTCTTTATTTTTATCTGTAATTTTTATTTATTTCTTTTATTTTTCAGGTGGTTGAAAATGGATCTTCATTGGGTGATAAAAGAATTACGAGTTTTACGAGGTGAAGATACACCCCAAATTAGGGAGCAACAGTCCTGTTTTTTGAGGCATGTTGTCAGCCAACAACTACCCATGGATGTCAGAGCCATTCAACACAACATTTGCCCAATCATTTTAGAACGCAATGGGTAGATGTGAAATATGTGATGGTAACCACCCGAGCGATCAATGCATATACCTCTCAAATTCAGGGTGGCAAAACTATCAGAGACCTTCATAAAATGAACTAGCATATTTCACTAAACCACATTCTCCATCTTATCCACCATCAACTTACGATCTTCAAGGATCAGAACCATCAGTGGGAAGACAGGTGATAAACAGGCTCGAGAAACGGGAAGCTGAACAGGATGTAACGTTTCTGGATCACATAAAAACCTTACAGAGGCTGACAAATGAATTGAGACAAATAATCAACAACCAGAACTACATACCTCACGGAACAAATTCAAATAACACTGACGAAGCCTTTGAGTACCAAACATTTCATAATGACACCTTAACAGAGGAAGAGGCTGAGCAGTATTAGGAGCCTGCGATATCAGTTCAGGAGCCCGAACCAGCAGAATCTCAATTTTATTTTTATTATTCATCGGACTCTGATGAGGAACAAGAAGCATAACTATTTGTACCAACAACAAGTGAGAAGGAAACTCTGCAACCTCAAAATGAAGATCTTAGAGCATGCATTGCACTAATGTTTGAAGAAGAGCTACCCGAGCCATTCATATCAACCACAGAGGACAAAAAATTACAATCAGACACATTTTTACATCCTCAGGTTGACACATATGGAGCTTGCATTTCATAGATGACAGATGAAGAGCTGAACAAAGAAAATCCTAAAATACATCTGTGAAGAAAAGGTGGAGAAAGAAGCAGAACAAATGGAGGAGCAAATGTTTGACTATATTGAAGATCTCATGCATTCAGGAGAAACATCACTGTTTTGGGGAGTACAGATCAAAGACACCGCTCAAAAGCTTGACAGAATGGAACTCCCATTCCAAGTCAAGCACCATACGAGACCTCCTGATTTTCTTTCTTTCTATTCAGGAACCACTGGAGCGACAGAGTTTAAAAATATGGCACAAGCACTGAATGAGACAAAATTCTTTTTGCCACTTTACCGTTGGAATAGACCCTTCAAAAGCAACGCTCATGGGATTGTCTCTAATCGGACATCCAAAACCACGCTGAAGCCTCATTGACAGATGGACTTCAGTAACGTCTGGCTGAAGACGAAAAATTTAGCGCTAGCAGGGAGGCAACCCATGCAAAATTTTTATTTTTATATTTTGTGTATACTTGTTGTAGATTTTTTAATTTTGTGTGATATTTTTAGGGAAAAGCACAAACGAAACATTTAAGGAAGAGCAAGACTGGAGGAATGGTGTTTGGCAATCACAAGGATGAGATTTAATTCATTAGTGATGACTGAGTAAGGAATGGATTATTGAGACGCATCCTAATGGATTTATATACCAAGCGAGTGGTGTATTACGTATACAATTCTATTGCCTTAAATAATTACTTTGATTTGCTTTTTGGTTTTGATTTCATTAATTTTCGCCGACAGATCCAGACTTTTTGACTTTCACGATATATTTTATTGTTTAGCTAATAATTGTCATTTGGCATGTACTAGTGCTATTATTACTCACCTTTTTCAGGTTCTATAAATTGATCTCGTCATTGCACTCTTGAAGACATCCAGATTTGAGAAGAAATAAAAAAAAATAGAAGCAACTTCAAGAAGACGAGTTGTTAACATCTGTGTGTTTTGGCGGTACTAGTGTTGGTTCTAAACCAGGATTCGTTGAGGCAACACATGAATTGGGTAGAGTCATAACTGAAAGGAATATGCACTTAGTATATGGCGGTGGCAATCTTGGACTAATGGGGTACGTTTCAAAGGCCGTACATGAAGGAGGTAGTCAAGTTCTAGGAATCATCCCAAAAATTTTGGCAGAGGTGAATCTTATAGGACCATCAAACGGAGATGAATGCATCGTACCAGATATGTGGCTTAGGGACGATGGAGGAAATGTTTACAGTGCTATCTTGGAAAAACTAGAACATTCACCAGAAACCAATTGGACTGTTTAATATTGATGGATTTTATGACTTTCTTTGTGTGTTTCTTGATGATGCCCGGAGAAATGGGTTCGTTTCAAAACCTGTCAAAAATATCATTTTCACTGCCAAAACTACCAATGATTTAATTGACCAACTCTTAGCCTTTGAACCACAAATTGACCTTATCCTTTCCAAGATTAACTGGTTTGATAATGATCGTGGTAAGAAGTGTCGGATAAATCTGATCTTAACCTTTAATTTTCTTTTTAGATGTAGAATTCCAACTAACCAGGTACTGTCTTCTAAACTCTTCTTCTACTTTTTAGACATTGGGGACAATGTCTCAATTGGGTTTGGGGGAGGGGAATAGTTGACTAGTATCTTATTTTTATTTTTTATTGTGTTGTTTTTATTTGATTTTTAGTCAAAAATTCAAAAAAATAAATAAATAATAAAATAAAAAATTATTTTGTTTTTGTGTTCTTAACTTGACTAATCGGGTGGAATGGTGTTTGAGATAGCTGTGTAAGAAATTTTTACTCCTAAGACATATCTCAACCTATTTCGTAACAAGTTAATTTTTGTTTATTTCATTTTGAATTATTTAATTTGTGAAATTTCCATAATACTGACTAAATTGGATCTTCAAATGCTCAGTTGACAGGTATTATCAACAAGTATGGTAACATACGGCCATGAGTTGTAATTGAAAATTTTGTAATATTCAGTGCTTTAGTTTAATTGGAGGAAGCATCTAAAAATCGATGGAATAATAAAAAAAGGAAAAAAAACATCTGAGATTCGAGTAAGTTAAGTATGTATGAGTGTTTTAACACCTAGTGCCCAAAACAACTGGTTTGGGAGTCACTGGCCCAAAGCTCGCTATATGGATTGAAGATGTTATAAAAAAAAAGATATCTGAAATCCAAGTAATTAACTCTGTAAGGGTGTCTTAACACCTAGTGTCATAAAGCCAACTGGCTTGGGAGTCACTGGCCTAAAGCTCGTTGCATGGATTGAAGATATTCTAAATATAAAAAAAAATCAAAAAAAAAATTCTATTGCCAAAAAAGGTGTGAATTCTGATATAACTTTAAGATAAAAAATATTACTCTCTTTTCAACTACACTTATGAATATTGTGGGCACAATGATTTGATTAATACCTTGTTGGCTGTGTATATGGAGAATGGTAAAAATAATCGGAGAATTTACTTATTTGGGAATTTTGAAAGAAATAAAAAACTATTAACTTGGATAAGAGTTTCACTTGTTTAGTCACTAACTTGTTTGATCTTTTTACTTTTGTGTGCATTTGACGTTTGTGGGTATCGTCACTGTAAGCCCTCACAAGACTACAACTCGTCCACTAGGGACACCTATGGGTTTAAAGGCTTGTTGCATACGCTAAATGCAACCGTGATCCCTACGAAAGTGACTTAGATTAATTTTGTTCCTGTTGTTTATTTCATTTTGTTTTGTTTGTTTTGCTCGAGGACTAGCAAAATGTTAGGTTTGGGGGTGTGATGAGCGGAAAATATATCACTATTTACCGCCCATTTTACTTAATATTTTGTATGGTTTCTCGAGTTTTATGAACATTTTGATGTGTTTTAGTTTATTTGAAGATAAAATAAAATCGGGACTCAATGAAATCAATCAGGATGAAATATGGAACAAATAAAGGGCAAAAACTGGACTTGACATTTGGATTTTAGAGGTTGGAAACTTAAGATGGCGTTCTAACGAAGTACAATTTCAGAAATTTCAACTTTGCATAATTTTCGTATTTTGGCCATAACTTTCTACTCCGATATCGGATTGAGGTGATTAAAGTTCCAGATTAAAGAAGACGTAAAGATCTACAACTTTGAAGTTCATAATAATTTATAATTCTGAAGTTTTCATGACCAAAATAGATAAAATATCCAGAAGTATGTTATGTGTAATTATTAAAGTCATTTTCAAAATAAAAATAAAATAAAAATAAAAATAAAAACTGTAATTGTCAAACTTCCACCAAATATACTTGCATGTTGGTGGAGGATTTGGTACCATATTTTGTGACATGTTTGGTGGCATGTTTGGTGGAGAAATTGGTGGAGGTAAAATTTTGTCTATAAATACCAAGTCATTCCATTTGTAAATTTCATACTTTCCTTGGTTTCTTAATAAGGAATTAAGGATTATATCTTGTGTGTATTATTTACTAGTTTTGTAATGTATTTTTATTTTATTTTTAGTAATAATAGTTTGTTTGTTTTTACTTTCTTTTATGTTTAGTAGTTAATTTTCGATGGGGGAAGGGTGAACCTTTAATATGAAAAGGTAGATTAATCTCACTTAATTTATAATATGGAAATTGTAATTTAATAATATGGATTAAAGTTGATACCGCCTTAATGGTTGGTTTTATTTATTTGACATAATGTGACCCCGCCTATATGGCCGGTCTTTAGGTGATAGATGATTACCGCCTATATGGCTGGTTTATGGACAAATAATAACACCGTCTTTATGGCTGGTTTGACTTAAATGGGTAACACTGATAATTTCTATATTATAATAAAGTGAGATTTCTACATTTGAAATATTAAAGGTGGATCCCCTGACCCCCACAGTATTTTATATTTATTCTAGGGAAGTGATGAAGCACAATATTCAAGAGTTTTATAATTGATTTAATTATTTTATGTGTGATGATTTGGCTTGTTTATTGAATCTTAAACTTAATGCTTCTTGTTAACTGGCCATTAATAAGATTGATGTGGTAAACTTAATATAAACTTGGAAAAAGGATTTTAGGTTTCAGCTTTAGATTTAATAGCTCACGATCTCACCTTGGGGTAAAGTCTCTTAGGTAGATTTCCTTACAGGACAGGATTATACCTGTCGGAGGGGGTAGCTATAATTGGAACTTGAACTTAATGAATTCAAATAACTTGGTTAACATAGTAATTTGATTAATTCGGTTATTTTGGGTGTTTGCATCTGACCATCGGAAACTTTTACATATCTTCGTGTTCCAGGTTATCAAACTGATTTATTACACATATATAAGGGAATCAATTCATCATTAAATAAAATATGTGTGGAATCACACCCAGATATTTGTGTCTTTTTTTATTTTCTTTAGTATATTCTTTTATTTATTTATTTATTTAGCAAATCCACATTCAACCAATCAATCAAGCAATCATTCTATTCTCCCTTTTATATAGATACATGTAAATAAATAATATCAATATTAATAACAACAGTAGAAATTAAGTCATCGTGTGATCGATATTTTTATACTACTTGAGCGATACATGCGCTTGCGTTATATGTGTGATTTCATTCAGCGATCATAATGCTTGTTTAGAGTAAGATTATGCATGACAAATACTTTCAGAGTTCAGATCATTTTTTTTTATGTATAACTTACAAAATTGTAATATTTCATCAAATGATAAAAACTTGTTTTAATCTTAAATGTCAAAATTATTTTTAGCTTTCGAAAATTAAAATGATCATTTGATTTTTTGAAAAAGTCCTTTTTTAATTTCAAAATAATTTGGTTAAAGTTATTGTATTTTTTTTAATTTTTAAATAGAGATGAAAATGCAAAGTTTTCATAATTTAGGGAACTTCGGTTGACCTAGCAATTGTCTTCAATCGACTATACAAATATAATTTTTGGAATTTTGAAACCCAATAAAATATTACCGAATTGACAAGTCAGTTAATCGAATTGGTCACTTCAATCGATCAAAATTTAAAGTTCGACCGACCGAACTTACCTAAAATTTGATTGTTACTTCCAATACTCAAATGCCAAGTTAGCACTTAGGTCGATTGAATAATGTATCTTAGGTTGACCGAACTTAGCATAAATAATCATAACGGTTAGTTTTCAATGCCAACTACAAATTAAAGTGCTTTTGGTAATTTTTCTCTTGATTAAATTTTTCCACATCATTCTTTGATCTTGAGCTCACACTTGTATAATTAATAATCAAGCCCATAGAGGCACCTAATTTGATGAACATGCTCATTTAGGAGCTTTTATGTTAGTCAGAGCTTTGTTCTCCACTTTCTTTATATCAAACATTTGTGTCATCATTGATCCCTTAAAGAAGAATTGTAAAAGATTTTATTGGCACCCGTATGTTATTTGGGTCATCTTCGAGTCCGAGAAAGAAGAGTTGTGAGGGTTTCATTGGAACTCGGAAAGTCAATTGTGCAGTGAATCCTCTTGCAGGTTGTTTGAGGCATGTACATAAGTGGGATTGCCAAACCACGTAAAAATCTCATTTGTATAATCTCTCTAATCCTTGTTTTATATAATTTACACTCGTTACATATTTTGAGATATTGGTTATATGCTTAAGTTGAAATTAGAAATTTGAGATGGCTTAATAGAATTGCATAAATTATTGACACTATTGAATATCATATTATAGAGATTGTTGGGGAGATTGAAGTATTGAATAAATTAAATTTGATAGTGTTGAGTTGAAATTTTGAATTTAATAGTATTTTAACTTTAAAATTTTAGTTTCTCTTTTTCTTTTTTTTTTAAATTAGCCAAAATTTCAAAGAGTTATTGCCAAATGATAACTCTCAGCCGGGTAATCGGTTAAAGAAAATGTGTGATGGCTAGACTTCAATTCAATATAGGGGTGATTCTTTATTCTGGCTTTTTTTTTTACCTTTCAATTAGATACAAAGATTGGCTAGTTCTAGACTTCACCTATACTAACTACTAAGCCGACCTACATGATTATTCAATATTAAAGGCTTGGTTCATTTTAAGTGTAGATTAAATCATTTGATAATATTATTATTTTACAACAAATTGAAATCGTTTGATTAAGTATCAATTAGAGCTATCGCAACATACAAGCAATAGCATCGTTTTGAAAATGATCATTCCAAAAAATCAACCCCTGCGCCTGGCAATGACAAGCCACGTGGCGACAAATGTGAAGTGTTATTTAGCATGTGACGCATGTGTAGATACAAAATTAGAAATTGGTCTCTCCACGGGGGTGGGTGAGATTCAAGCTTTTTAGTAATATGGAGTGTCTCATTCATCTAGAAGGGCATAACACGGAAGAACGTCTCCACTTTGAGCAAATCCAAATTGTGGAAGAAAGATCCAAGATGTCACTCGTGGCGAGCCGAAAAATGAGTTGAAACCGATATTTTAAAATCCGGACCGGATCGATCGGTAAAATTGTGATTCGGTTTAAATTATAATCTGGATGACCCAAATAATCTGTTTTAAATTGACCCCGTCCTAAAGAGGTTCAAATAATACAAGCCATTTAGGCCCAACTATCTTCTAATTTTCTTTTGACAACGATCATTTTTATGAAGAAATATTACCTCTTGCTTTCTTGAACTAACCGATGAGGGACAAGGGCGCGTCCCTAATCTCATTTTGATTACAAAGTAACAATCATTTTTATAGTGAAATATTGGCACTTGCTTTTTTGAACTAACTGACGTGGGATAAGGGTTATTTTGTTTCTTTTGTCTTTATTCTCCAAGGGTTTCTAATCTCATTTATAATAAAATACTAATATATTGTTGACCTCGGATCGACCCCTGTCATACATGTGACCCTTGACCTTCTCTCTATCCCGGGTCGAGGGACGCGGCCGAGTTTTAAAACATGGGTTGAAACTGGAAGTTTCTCTTTGACTTGAATTTATTAAGATAATTTTTGGAAGTCTAAATATGAAAAGGTCGTGAGATATTAATTTGTTACCTATTTGATATGGAGTTCGAATTTTAGAAAGGGAATTATCTATGAACCACTTCAGATTTGGAGGAAATACATATAGCCACTACAGATTTCTAACGATGATACTGCACCATCTCTGGTTTGTGTTTTTATCAACGAGTCACTTTTCCATTAACGGTGTTAAGTAAATGATGACGTCAGAAGGTTATTTTTATCAATTACTATATTATAGTGGCTCATCGATACAAAATCGAAATATTAAAATGTGCATTGACATTATCATAATTCTTCAGTGGTGCAGAGATAATATCTGAAAATAAATAATAAAATTAATAATTAACAATAATAATTTTCAATGTAATAATAATTCATATAATATATATAATAATTCATATTATCACCCCCTCTAATAAAGGAAATTACCCCACGCACGTACGTCGAGTTCTCTCACCACATGCATGTTTGTCATGCTCCCTCGCTCCACCAGCAACAGCTCTGCCATAACTCCCCCGCTCCACTAGCAACAGCCCTGCCATAGCTCCCTACGACCATCTATTAGAAATATCACAACTAGAACAGTCTTTACGCTATCACAAAAAATGAAAAGTTTGAAATGTTAAATTTTATTCGTTTTCAATTTAATAATAATATGAATTTATTATATATAACTATATGAATTATTATTACATTGAAAATTATTATTTTATTTTATTTTTTAGATATTATCTCTGCACCATCAAAGAATTGTGATAATGTCAATGCATCTATAACCTTTCGATTTTGTATAAATGAGCCACTATAATAAGTGATTTGATAAAAATATCATTCTAACGTCATCATTCACTTAATATCGTTAACAGAAAAGTGGCTCGTTGATACAAATACAAATCAAAGGTGATGCACGTAGGAAACGCTTTCCTCGCGCAGTGGAAACGTCTTAGACACCCGGATCAGACTTGAAAAAATTTCTGCCCCTCCCTTTGAGTGGCCGAATGTGACCAGCAGTACCACTGAAATTTTGCTACTGTTTTGAATAAAATTTCAGCCCCGAAACAGCCTCGAACAGCCGCACAAAACAGGACTGTTTTGGACCCGATTCTCGCTCAGCTCACTGCCCAATCAGCCCCATACTGCCGTGAGTCACTACTGAATATTAGGTCTGATTTTTCAAGGGAAAAATAGCCCCAAAGAATCCCTTAAAGTTCCCTAAAATTTCCGGATAAAAAATAAAACAAACCGAGCTCTGTTTCACCAACACAAGTTGCGGCAGTGAAGTGAGTGAAGGAAAAATGCACTTCATGGGAAATAAACATGAAAAATAATAATTTTTGGTTCAACACCATAAGGTATTCCTTGCTATGTCTCACAACCAACGAAAGTAGTGTGGGCTAGTCTCACAAAATTAATCCCTAAACAATTTAGAGATTAATGTCACACAAAATTTTATTTTATTTTTATTCTTGTTCTTCCTTTTGTTTTCTCAACACTTGAGAGAGTTTGAAGAAAAGAAGATCAAGGCTAGGGTAAAATGAAAAGTTTATTATAAAAGAAAAACATATTTTTCTTCTTATACTTAGAGTTAATTTATTTTCGAAAAACAAAACCATTTTCCCTTCCACCTTTTCTAATATTCGGCCATAGTGATTATTTTGAATTAATTTTACAACATCAAATTCAATTACCATAATGAATGATATGTTACAAAATTAAAATTGCAATTACCTTTCAAAAAGTGTAACCACCAAATTAAATTCAAGAGTTATGCAACCTAGCATAACTCACCAAGAGTTTTCCAAATTTAATGCAAGAGTTTTGCAACCTAGCACAACTCACCAAGGTTTCCAAAACCCAAGATTTGGAATTCCAAATTTGGCCTCATTAAATTATATCATATATAATTTAATATTATGCATTCAATAATTATCATATAATTATTAAACTAATATATTAACTTTTAATATAAGTTTCAAGTGTGACAAAATGTGAGTATATAATTGGACTATCCAATTATACTAAATCCGCTACAGTATATTGAGCTAGCACGGGGAACAAATGGACCAACGGTTCCGAGCTTCAAATCTCAAAATATTAATTAAGTTCTTATTAAATGTTCTGAATTATTAACTCTGAGCTATTCCACTCAAAACCTGAAGTTGCACTCTTGTTACCGCAGATGGTATATTTAGCCGAACCAAGTCGGTGTCCATCAATATAGTCACTTCATATAGATTAACCATTCACGAGTATCTCGTAATTAGAGTCAGATCATAATGTCTGTTATACCCCTCTAATTATTTTTACCTTAAGTACCATTGATTCTCTAATGAGCGATTTATTCATAACAATTATGATTTTTAATCTTTCTATTCGTAATAGAAAGACTTGAGCGCTCTAACCGTTCAAGTACCGAATCAACCCTTAAGAAAGATACTCATCTACTTCTCGCAATAAGGAGTGAACTCTATGTCTATGTAAATCGTCCCCAGCTACACACCAGACCATGTCCCCAAAGTACGTAGCTATTGGTCGGGAGTGCTACACCAACCTCACCTTTGTAAATCAAAGGACATAGTCTGTCATGCATGAGTTCGTAGTACACTCAGGATTAAGATCAATCCATATATGACCATCTAGTAGATTGAAATGACTTTCTTTGTTTAACAGATATTATAAGAATGTCATTTCCATCTGGGTTCAATCCTATATAATCACATCATAAAAGGTGCCTCCATTCTCAGTCTCTACATGGACGATCCAGGATCAATTCGCCATACAAATAGAATGGACCGCAGCTATAGATAAACACAAACAAAATACCTGCTTTGTTTGCTCTTTATGGACTATTTAAGATTACTAACTTCGTACCTAAATCCTTTTGTGTATGACACTCATAAACTAAGTCTGAAGGCACATAAGTAATCTAGGGTAATCAAGATAATTTATAATATGCAAAATTAAAACAAACACTTTGATAAATGAATAATGCATCATTTTATTTCAAAATATATTACCCATTTACTTTCATGTAACTCTAGGGCATACATCCCAACAATCTCCCACTTGCACTAGAGAAATGAGACATCATGTAATCCTAGACCATCTAGGTGACCTTCAAACACTTTAGCCGACAAGTTCTTTGTAATCGGATCAGCCAGGTTCCTTTGAATTTTCTCTTTATATGCTTTCCCTTCTTGTGACTTCTTGGTTCTTTGAATTTGCCACTGCACCACTATTATCGTAATAAAGTGTGAGTGATTTATTCATATCTGGAACAACTTCCAGATCTCCCAAGAATTTACGGAGCCAGACTGCTTCCTTAACTGCTTCACAAGCAACCTCCATGGTGGAGTCAATAATGCAAGATTGCTTTATACTCTGCCATATTATAGCCCCACCACATAGGGTAAACACTGATCCAGATGTTGATTTCCTAGAATAGACATCTGTCTAAAAATCAGAGTCTGTATACCCCCTTAGGATCATATCCACACCAGAATATACAAGCATATAATCTCTCGTTTTCTTAAGATACTTGAGAATGTGTTTCACAGCCACCCAGTGATCCAATCATGGGTTCGACTGAAACCTACTGACTACTCCCACTGTAAAACAGATGCCCGGTCTCGTGCATAACATAACATACATGAGACTACCAACTACTGAGGCATATTGGATATGTCTCATTTCCTCAACATCTTGAGGTGTCTTAGGAGACTGTTCATTTGACAAACGAATTCCATGCCGATAAGGAAGATTGCCTTTCTTGGAATTATGCATCCCAAATCGCACAAGGATCTTGTCGATATAAGATGCCTGAGACATAGCTAACAATCATTTCTTGCAATCCCGAAGTATCTGAATCCCAAGACCATAACTGGCATCTCCCAAATCTTTCATTTGGAATTGGTTAGCTAGCCAGGTTTCCACGTCCGATAATATCTGTACATAGTTCATAATGAGTAAAATATCATCGACATATAAAATAAGAAAAACCAATTTCATGTCAATGACGCGCTTGTATACACAATGCTCATCAACATTCTGCTCAAAATCATAAGACTTGATCGTGGTATCAAATCTTATATTCCAAGATCGAGATGTCTGATTAAGTCCATAAATGGACCTTTACAGCTTGCAAACCTTTTGCTCTTGACCTTGGGCTATGAACCCCTTTGGTTGTACCATATAGATACTCTCATCAAGATTGCCATTCAAGAATGCAGTTTTGACGTCCATTTGCCAAATTTCATAGTCATAATATGCGGCAATGGATAGAAGAGTGTGGATGGATTTGGGCATGGCTACTGGCGAGAAAGTTTCCTTATAGTCAACTCCTCTTTCTGGGTATAACTCTTGGCCATTAGGGTAGCCTTGAACCTTCCCATATGCTCCCATCTTCCTCTTGTAGATCCACTTGCAACCTATGGGTTTCACCCCATCAGGTTGGTCCACAAGTTCCCAGACTGAGTTGGAGTACATAGACTCTATCTCTAGGTTCATGACTTTGAGCCATTCCTCTTTATCAGAATCATCCATTGCATTACGAAAGGTCAATGGATCATCTATACCATCGCTGGATGCGACAACTTGTGCCTCTCCAACTCTAAGGTAGCGATCAGGTTATCGTACAATCCTCCCACTACATCTAGGTGGTAGATCATTCTGATGAGCTTGCATCTGATGCTCAGATGTCGAAAGAGCTATGTATTTGTCAACTGTCATTGACGATGGTGTACTGGTCGAACCAGCAAGTAACTCCTCGAGTAACACTTTACCTCGAGGTTTGAACTCCCTCATATAGTCCTCCTCTAGAAACGTAGCATTTGTCGATACAAACACTTTGTTATCTTCAGGACAATAGAAAAATCCACCCCTAGTCTCCTTAAGATAGCCTACAAATAGTCACACTTGTTAACGTGGTTCCAACTTTGTAGTCTTATTCTTCAGGATATGTGCTGGACACCCCCATATGCGGAAATGTCGTAAACTAGATTTATGACCACTCTGCAACTCTAAGGGAGTCTTAGGAACAGACTTAGATGGAACTACATTAAGGATATGCATTACAGTTTGTTGTGCATGTCCCCAGAACGAACTTGGTAGTGAGCTATAACTAAACATAGATCTCATCATGTCTAGTAGGGTCCGATTTCTCCTCTCTACAACGCCATTTTGCTATGGTGTTCCAGATGTTGTGAGTTGGGATACTATCACATTTCAACTAAGAATTCCTCGAAATCTCTATCAAGGTATTCTCCTCCACGATCTGATCGTAGAGTTTTGATTGTTTTACCTAACTGGTTCTCCACCTCAGCACGATACTCTTTGAACTTTTCAAAAGTATCTGACTTGTGCTGCATTAGGTAAACATACCCATATCTAAAATAATCATCAATGAATATGATGAATTATTCATAACCACCTCGGGCTCTTACATTCATTGGTCCGCAAACGTCCGAATGTATTAGTTCAAGTGGTTGACTGACTCTTATATCTTTTCCAGTAAAAGGTCTCTTAGTCATTTTTCATTCTAAACGGGATTCCCAAACTGGTAAAGTTCCAAGCTTTAACTGGTTAAGGCTCCATTATTTATCAATCTGTCTATCCAGTCAAGGTTGATATGACCAAGTCTAAGATGCCACAGATATGTGTCATCGTGAGAAATCTTTTGCCATTTAGTTTTAGGTTTCTCTACCTTAAACATTTCAGTGTTGAGAAGTGAGTTATATGTTAACAATCCTAACAATATAAGTTATCTCCTAATTTCCTTTGCATATAAGTAATCCATTTTGAAATAATAACTATTATTATTAGATAAAATGGAAACCATCATGCAATAGTTTTGAAATAGAAATCAAATTTATGTGAGAAAATGGGAATAAACAACACTTTGTTTAAATTCAAATAACTTTTATTTGAAAATTGAAAACTGATAACTCCCACTGTTTTACTGAAACATCATCATTTGTCCCAACTATCATAGTAAAGTCACCTTTAATAAGGTGTTTACTTATATCAAGTAGTTGTACCATTAGCCTTAGTATTCTCAGTTCATTTTTTCTTCATCTTTGCAATTTTGAAGACTTGGCAATATTTGCCTTAGTACTGGACTTACGAGGATCCACAAGCATGAACTCGTATAGATGAGCTCATTAAGCAGCTGGGTCAACGTAAAAGTAAACTTGTTCATAACATAGTTGCTTTTAAAGTACAGGAAACTCTTCAGAAGAGTTTCCATTATCATGGTCACCTGGCTACACTCGTCAATACGAGCTCCATGGGTTTCAGCAGTGTTGAGATAGGTCATCATCCTCAAGACGTGCTCTCGGACTGATGTCTCATCTTTCATCTTAACAGTCATCGTTGAGACCATGGCCTCATGATGTTGATGCTCCGAAGACTACCCGAATATGCCCTGTAATGACTCCA
The DNA here is from genome assembly GCA_019454045.1 of Zanthoxylum bungeanum. Taxonomy (NCBI): domain Eukaryota; kingdom Viridiplantae; phylum Streptophyta; class Magnoliopsida; order Sapindales; family Rutaceae; genus Zanthoxylum; species Zanthoxylum bungeanum. The sequence continues at coordinate 11,006 of SKCR01023979.1, read as the reverse complement.
GCATCTGAGATATTGAAGCCATAGGTTTATGCTTTGTAGCAAGAACCTCAGACATCCCTGCTAGCAAGTAGCAGCAGGCTTTTTCATTAGCTGCGATCCATTTCAGGTAGGCATCGCGCACAACTTGGCCATCATTTCTGGCCGGCTCGGGAGGACACTCCTCTGTCAGGACATACTTTAGGTCTTCGCAGACCAAGATAGAATTCATGTTACTTTTCCACTTAATATAATTTTCTCCCGTTAATTTATCATTTGAGAGTATGGAAATAATCAGAGAAACCATGGCCGAAAAATAAAATAAATATGTTTTCAACATTCATTCATCGCATATTAAAATCATCAAACAATTGTGGCATAAAATTAAACATGATGCATGAACCATGAATAACGAATAAGAAACCTAAGATAATTACTATGCCATGAAAATCTATCATCCCATAAGTAAGTGCCGCCGTAGGGTAGGTCAAGTACTTGTATGATAGATCGAGACAATCTCAGTCGATTAATATATACGGGAATAACTCTTATTCTTATATTAACTAACTACCATTTGATTCGATCAAGGAATTTTATTAACAGTTAATTACTCATTTGTGAGTGTGACTCGCCATTTCAGGATCCTTGGACTTTACAAGTGAAGTGACGCCGTAGGGTAGGTCAGTTCATAAGATACTGTTGGACAATTATGACTCATAGTATCACTATTTTGCAAAGGACATGGTGTTCTTGTATATGTGACAAAGGAAATTTCACTTTTATCATTTGTAATTGGATTACCGGGATATATAAATGATAAAAGTCCATATGATTAGTATCGAATTAATAAGATATGTGACAGTATTAATCTACGAAAGGTTTAATCATTAAATATCCCTAGTCGTAGTATTATCGAGACTGGACATCGATAATACGGAATAGGCTAGTATTACACTTGTGCGCGTTATGGAAGCTTAACGACATAGTTCTCATATATTTAAGTATAAGATACTTATGCAAGTGTGATAGGAGGTTCTGTTTACCGATGGTACGGGAACAGCTTCGCTCTGGATAGACCCTGCGGAGTCCCATTGGTAGTATCACTATGTGTCTATGGGAATTCGAATCAGGGTAGGTGTATTTGGTCTTAACCTAAGACTTGCATCACTAATACTTGCGACAATCAATATACTTTGGTTTTGGTCGTCCGGGGCTTTAACAGGTTCTGTATACGCTTCTTCTGGGTATACTGAGAATCGTAGTGTATTGGGTGTGATGTCAAGATAGAAGTATCACTTCAGTCATATGGAGATGATGATCATGCATGGATACAGAACTGGTACTCTTAAGTACTATAGTCATCGGGATAATATGACTAAGTCATGATTATCTGATTATTGAGACTAGTTGCCCATGATCCAATATATGCTTCGTACGGGGCAGACACGATTCCAGCCCCAGGCCTAGCATGTGACATCCTATACTGGATCGTAATACGCAATACTACGTATACTACGCTTGACAAAGTTCTTGTATTTCGCAGAAGAATATTTCTGGAGAATTGGGTAGGCACGGTGTTTTGCTAGCAGCCAACCATTTCTTGTAAATCGGTAAGAACGTGGTACCGGGTACGCACGTATTCAGATAGTCCGATGACCGTATTTACTGCCAACATATCCAAGGATCTCTTGGGTCGCTTCCCAAATACTCACCCATGAGTTTGGAATTCAATTTGAAGGCTTGGAGCTTCCATTACATCCATGAAAAACATGATTTTCTCTACCAATCATTGTGAGTATTTATGCAACTCCTCTTGTTTATTCACACACAAATCACTCTTAGAGATCCTTGGCATGTTATAGGAACACTAACAGATACATCTAGAATCCCTATCCTCTCGGAATCCAAATCTGGTATTGACTTAAAATGGACACCATCTGTAGGGGGACGAAAGCAAAGCCGTCTCGAGGTGCCTTTTGAATCTCACGTTTTCAAACTAACAACGGAGATCGCGGGATATACTGTCGTATATCCCTCTCCCACTCACTATTTTAAATTTAAGATTTCTATTTATAAAATATCTAATATTTTATTTTTGCTAGTGTGAATAAATTTATAGCGACTAAATCATATTTTTTATTTACAATAGTTCACCATTAGTGACCTAACCAATTTTAACTCTTAAAATTTATCTCACTAATGTTCATTAGTCTCTACTAATATTTTACTCTATTAAACTAATTTAATTAGAGTAATATTAGTGACCTATCATATTTTAACTCTTAGACACTAATAAGTTTAAAATTTTTGGAATTCTAAAATGGTCAAGGTTTTAATTAAACATTTTAATAAATCTTAGTGCGTTATAAAATCCAATAGTACGTGGAATTGTATCCCGAGTGCAGACCACATTACCGTCCATTCGGATTTGGCTATGGAATTTATATTTGGGTTTCCATCCTATATACCAATGGAATTTAGTATGCACTAATTAAGCCCAATATATTAGAATTCAAATTTTAAACCATAAATCCAATAAATCCAGTTAATTGATTTCCATGCATATTATATTCTAATTTAAACATTTTTAATCACATAAAAACATTCATCATATGAATATTATTTTGTGCTCACTCATCTAAACATGCATATCCTATTTATAATTCATATAAATATATAAAAAACATAAACTTTAAATTAAAAAGATAAGGGTTAAGTGTTAGGGTTGGTGCTCTGAGCACCAATCCGGATCTTATTTATGTCTGATTCATTAATACGAGAAATACATTTTTCCATAATATTACTAATTTAATGGTAGCACCTCTTGTCTTTTATATACGTATTCGATCTAATTTCGATTAGATTGAAACTAAATCTGATTTAGTGATATGTATATATATTAGACAAATACCTCGGGATTTACAACGTAGTGCACAGTTGCAACATAAGTTGATATTGGGAAGTGTCACTATAAGTTGTATATCCTCAAATTAAGTTCCTTGTCAAGATTTACTGACACAGGTCGGTTAGTAAAATCCTGTGAGACCAATACATGTCGTATATCGGACTTGATCCGATGGTTTATCCCAATGAACCATGAGTCTTGGGAGACTCATATAGACATGTAGGTGTTTATTTGATAAACACCGAATGACTCATCAAAAATTTCCTAATAGATAGTACACCAACGTCAATAGGAATCTTCTCGGGTTGAGTAGCATAGTGATTCTTTGACTTGAGATACCACTGTGGATATATAAGTTATCCTCCATACTTAGATGGCAGTCACGTCACCGATCTATTTAGATCAGACCTCCGCCTGTTCGTTGGGTGTGGACTTATGTTTATGATATCCTGTGTATATCAAGAAATGATCTATCAGTTCTGTGTACAGAGCATAGGTAGTCCATATGTGATTAGTAATCTGTTAAATCTATGACCATAGTATACTTCGGAAGTGAGTTCCAAATATTTTTTAGAGATTGCTAATAGATAAGTCGACGGATTATTCTTATGGAGATTTGACGTTTATATCTATATCTCTGGGATAATCCGGATATCTGTGACAGATGGATTATACGTATGCAGTGACCTCGACCTGTATGATTCAGTGAGTTTATCTGTGGTCGTCATAATTTACGGGTGGGTGAATTATGGACACGAAATTGGATTTCGTGACGGATATGCCTGAATCTAGAGAGTCTCACTAATGAAATATACTCGTAGAGCACTAGGGCAACTGTTATGAATAATACTGATTATTTATAACTCGTTTAATGGTTAAACGATAAATACATGCAATCGAGACCTAACAGTCATTCCCGAATTAATGTGTATTTTTATTTAATATTTTATATTATTAAATACACATTAATTAAATATCAATTGTGATATTTTACATATATCATTAATATATGTATTTGAGATATTTAATGTAAATATAATACATATATTTGAGATATTTATATTTATTATTTAATTATTTAATTGTTAAATAAATAATTAATTAATATTACAAATATCTTAAATAATGATTTATGCTTTATTATGGCAAGTTTCCATTGGAACAAATTTTGATTTGCTTTATTAAAGTTAAAGTGATAACTTTAATTTTCCAAAAGGTGGACTAATGAAAATTAAACAAATTAAAATAAATTGTTATTTTTTTTGTTTTTGTTTAATGATTTTCGGCCATAGGGTTTTTGATAACAAAAAATTGTTTTGTTTCATCAATTCATTCCAACAAAAGTTTAACAAATTTTTACAAAGAGAGTTTAGAGAAAATTGAAGAAAGAAAGGAAGAACAAAGCAAAAATTTGGATTTTTGTAAGTTTCTTACACTTTGTTCTACATAGAAAATATTTCTATAATTCTTAACTTCAAATTGTGTTGTTAAGTTTGTTTCTCTACTCTTTAAGTTTGTAACTGAATTTTTTGGAAGCTTGTTTCAGGATGTTTTGCATGTATGATTAATTTATTTTCTTATTATTGTAATTAAGCTTAATAAATTAATTAGAAAATTAAAGTTGCCATTATAGAGTTAATTAGCCATTCATAATTAACCTAGAATTTTTCTTGATTAATTTCATGATGGTGAGACTTGATTGGTGTGGTAATTGAATGATTAAAGTATTGAATTTTGTCAATTTAATGTAAATTATCCAATTTGAGTAATTTGTGAAATTAAGGTTCTTAACCCATTCAAATTTTGGGGCTTTTCATATATATATGATATAATTTGATGTATATTTGATGTATGTCAAATTTGGGATTGATTGGATTTGATCTTGATGTGTTTTGAACAAATTGGGCCAAATTGCAATTAATAAAAATTGTGAGTTGTTTCGGTATTTATGAAAAAAATTGGGCAGTCTCGTAAATCTGGAAACTTTTCTGGTTTTGTTGCAAATTATATATAAATTATTTTGGGATTGATTTGGAATCAATTAAATAAGTATTTGATATTTTAAGGACCAAAATGATTAATTTGCAAAGTGTGGGGGTCTTATAGTAATTAATGATAAATCTGATTTTTTAGATAAAAATTCATTTTTTTATTTATTGATTAATTAGAATAAATTATTTTATTTTATTTCCCAAGAAAAATATTTATCGGAAATTATTTCGGAGTGAAAAATACGCGAAAATGGTGAAAATCGGCGTTATCGGGTAACGGCTGCCCAACAGTGAACTGGACACTGTTCAGGCAGCCCACGAACTGTCCAAATGCTTTTGGGACTGACCTGGACAGTTCCTATGAGTATTGGTCGGTCGGTCGGTTCGGCCGGAAATGTGTTTTATGCTATTTTGCAGAAAAATATTTTCGCAAACGTTTCACGATGTTTCTATATTCTTTATGTCATAATATGATATCGAATAAATATGTTTAGGTGAAATATGAATAAATTATTAATATTTGATATTAAATAATTTATTCGTAAGTTTAAAATTTTAAACTACGATTTCGCCCGAACATCGCTTCTTCCGCTGCACCTCCCTGTTTTGACCCCAACATTAAGAACACTTTTCAACCTGGCTCTCCGATGCCAATTGTAGGAAAAGTTTTCCTCGCGCAGTAGAAACGTCTTAGGTGTTAGTGTTCCCAGAATATTTCAAGGATCTCTAAGCATGATATGTGTGTGAATTATCAAAGAAGTTGCAGAAATACTTACAATGATTGGATTAGATGGATGTATGAAGTTCAAAACTTTTTATCCTTGAGAAAAGCTCCAAGTCTTTCTTTGTGTTCCAAACTCAAGGGATTAGCTTCCCTAACACCTTGTATGACTCCTTGATAGTGCTAGCTTGAAGAAAATTTGGAACAAAATTTCTAGGGGAAGATGAGAAGCTCTCAGTTTTTTGGAGGAGAGAGAGAGAATAGTGTTTTGTTTTCTTGATATTTGATTTCTAAAATCCAATTGCCATTTACCAAAAACAATTTTGGTATATGTCATTCCAAATGACAAAGTGTGTTGGACTTTTGTTGAGTGAAAAACAAGCAATCTAAGCTTTGCAGACGTCATATGAATTTGAATCAAATTCGTCCAAGTATCCACCATTCGAAAGCATGGATATACGAGTCTTGTTAATGTGTCCCAGACGACAATGCCACATTTAAGTTTCATCTTTCTTACTTAATTTAAGCCTTTTGTTTGTCATGTTATATGTTTGAGATTGATTTATATTCAAAATATAAAGACCATTATTAACATCAGCACTACATATCTCAAAATCATTTTATAAAAAACAAAACACTTGGTGTTTCTGAATACAAAAGTATACCCACATTGGGTTAAACCAGATACATATATAATATTTCTAGTCAAACTAGGTACATAATAGCAGTCTGATAAAGTAAGTACATGCCCCGAGGGCAGTTCCAAAATATAGGTCCCAACAACCAAAACGATGACTCTAATCTCATTTCCAACTCGAAGGTCGATCTCTCCTGAAGCCAGTCTCCTGCTAATCTGCAGATCCTGCACATCAGTACATATATGAGTACCATAACCAGAATCAAAAATACAATTTTTAAAACTAGAAGTAGACATGTTTATTTCAATAACAAACATACATGAAGCCGGTGCCTTGCCCGCTTTCACTTCCTTCATGTGCGCCTTGTACTCACGGCAGTAACGCTTCCAGTGACCCCGTTTGCCATATTGTAGGCAGACATCTTGGGATTTGTCATTTGTCTTCCCATAACACTTTGATGATATATTTGGACTTTATGGAATGGTTTTAGGCCCAATTTGGATCCAATCCAATTGTCCTAAACCAAGCTTGGCCCAACCAAGCCCATTAAGCCCAAATACAACAATATTAGCCCAATTCAAAATTAAAGACTAATTTTAATTAATACAAAATTACAAATTTCATATTAATTTTAATTAAAGTGTAATAGCCATAATTAATTAGTTAAATCAATATTTCCAAAACACCAATTAAACTAATTAATCATGCTTAAATTAAACAACTAATGTCTAACACAAATTGAAGCAAAATCAATCTATTTCATGCTTCTATAGTCACAGCAACTTGGCATAATAATATCCAATTTTGATTTCAATCTAATTAAATCAACAATCAATATACACATCATTCTTTAAACACATCCAATGGTCTAAAATCAAAAAATCACCATGATATTACTAGGGTTCATATTCGGCTTTTGCAAGGAAATTGGGGAAAATTTATCCAATCAATTTTTCTCAAATTTTAAGATGCACAAATCCAATTCATCATCATCCAAGCTCAACCAAACAAACAATTTGAATAAATCATGCTCAAAACATAAAAATCCAAATTAAAGTATATAAACCCTAAACTCATTTCATGCTTAGAAAATGCTCTGATACCATTGTTAGTGTTCCTAGAACATGTCAAGGATCTCTAATCATGATATGTGTATGAATAATTAAAGAAGTTGCAGAAATACTTACAATGATCGGATTAGATGGATGTATGAAGTTCAAAACTTTTATCCTTGAGAAGAGCTCCAAGCCTTTCATTGTGTTCCAAACTCAAGGGATTAGTTTCCCTAACACCTTGTATGACTCTTTGATAGTGCTAGCTTGAAGAAAATTTGCAACAAAATTTCTAGGGGAAGAGGAGAAGCTCTCGGCTTTTTGGAGGAGAGAGATAGGAGAGTGTTTTGATTTCTTGATATTTGATTTCTAAAATCCAATTACCATTTACCAAAAAAAAATTTGGTATATGTCATTCCAAATGACAAAGTGTGTTGGACTTTGGTTGATTGAAAAACAAACAATCTAAGCTTTATACTCAACCATCAACTACTTCCATCACTAGTCAAACTAGTTGATGTAAGTCAAGTAGGTCTCACCACTTGTAAATTCCGAATTTAAGTCGAACAATCCAACACGCAACTTCGCTCGGGCCCGGGTTCGTTTAATTCCGAATTAATGAATTTACCGTTGCGACATTATTATTAAAGTCGCTTATGAATTAATTCTAAATTAATTCGTTTGCCCGAATTAAAATCCAATTTTAATTCCGCATTGAAATCTAATTTCAATTAATATATCCGATATATTATTTAATCGATTAATTCCAAATTAATCGTTCTCTCTCTACTAATCGAATTTTATCCCAGGTAAATTATTGTCGTAATTAATCCCAGATTAATTTTCTCTCTTATAATTAATCCTAGATTAGTTCTGTTCGAGTCAAACGTCATCGGTGAATCTTTGGGAAGCGACTCATGATATTCCTGGATATGTTGGCAATAAATCCGGTCGTCGAACTATCCGAATACGTGCGTACCCCGTACCACGTTCTTACCGATTTACAAGACATGGTTGGCTTCTAGCAAAGCACCGTGCCTATCCAATTCTCCAGAAATATTCTTTTAAGGAATACATAATCTTTATCAAGCGTAGTATACTAAGTATTGCGTATTACGATCCAGTATCGGATGTCACATGCTAGGCCTGGGGCTGGAATTATGTTTGTCACGTACGAAGCATATATCGGATCACTAGCAACTAGTCTATTTAATCAGATAATCATGACCTTGTCATATTATCCCGATAGTTGCAACATATTAGAGTACCAGTTCTGTATCCTTGCGTGATCATCATCTCCATATGACTAAAGTGAAACTTCCATCTTGACATCACACCCAATACACTACGATTCTCAATAAACTCAGAAGAGGCGTACACAGAACCTGTTAAAGCCCCGGATGACCAAAACCAAAGCCTACTGATTGTCGCAAGTATTAACGATGCAAGTCTCAGGTTAAGACCAAATACACCTACTCTGATTCGGATTCCCATAAACACATAGTCATACTACCAATGGGATTCTGAGGGGTCTATCCAGAGCGAAACTGTTTCTGTACCATCGGCAAACACAACCTCTTATCACACTTGCATAAGTATCTAATACTTAAATATATGAGAACTATGTCGTTAAGCTTCCATAACGCGCACAAGTGCAATACTAGCCTATTCCGTATTATCGATGTCTAGTCTCGATAATACTACAACTAGGGATATTTAACGATTAAAACTTACGTGGATTGATACTGTCTCATATCTTATTAATCCGGAATTAATCATAAGGATTTTTATCATTTATATATTCAAGTAATTTCATTACAAAATGATAAAATAGTAATTTCTTTTGTCATATAGTTAATTTGTACAAAAAACCACAATGTCTTTTACAAATAGTGATGCTATGGGTCATAATTGTCCAACATTAGGCACCCGGATCGGACTTGAAATTTTTTTCTGCCCTTCCCTTTGAGTGGCCGAATGTGACCAGCAATACCACTGAAATTTTGTTACTGTTTTGAATAAAATGTCAGCCCCGAAATAGCCCCGGAATAGTCCCTGAACAGCCACACAAAAACAGGATTGTTTTGGACTCGATTCGCTCTCAGCTCACTGCCCAATCAGCCCCTTACTGCCGTGAGTCACTACTGAATATTAGGTCTGATTTTTCAAGGGAAAAACAGCCCCAAAGAATCCCTTGAAGTTCCCTAAAATTTCCGAATCAAAAACAAAACAAACCGAGCTCTGTTTCACCAACACAAGTTGCGGCAGTGAAGTGAGTGAAGGAAAAATGCACTTCACTGTCGTGGGAAATAAAGATGAAAAAGAATAATTTTTGGTTCAACACCATAAGGTCTTCCGTGCTATGTCTCGCAACCAACGTAAAGTAGTGTGGGCTAGTCTCACAAAATTAATCCCTAAACAATTTAGAGATTAATGATGTCACACAAAATTTTATTTATTTTTATTCTTGTTCTTCATTTTATTTTCTCAACACTCGAGAGAATTTGAAGAAGAAGATCGAGGCTAGGGTAAAATGAAAAGTCTATATAAAAAGAAAAAATATTTTTCTTTTTATACTTAGGGTTAATTTATTTTCAAAAAACAAAAACCCTTTCCCCTTCCACCTTTGCTAATATTCGGCCATATTGATTATTTTGAATTAATTTTGCAATATCAAATTCAATTACCATAATTAATGATATGTTACAAAATTAAAATTGCAATTACCTTTCAAAAAATGTAACCACCAAAATTAAATTCAAGAGTTATGCAACCTAGCATAACTCACCAAAGGTTTTCCAAATTTAATGCATGAGTTTTGCAACCTAGCATAACTCACCAAGGGTTTCCAAAACCCAAGATTTGGAATTCCAAATTTGGCCTCATTAAATTATATCATATATAATTTAATATTATGCATTCAATAATTATTAAACTAATATATTAACTTTTAATATATATTTTCAAGTGTGACAAAATATTATTAATCATATTAATAATATTTATACATATGTTAGTATATAATTGGACTATCCAATTATACTAAATCCGCTACAATATATTGAGCTAGCACGGGGAACAAATGGACCAACGGTTCCGAGCTTCAATAATCTCGAAATATTAATTAATCTCTTAATTAAATGTTCCAAATTATTAACTCTGAGTTATTCCACTAAAAACCCGAAACTGCACTCTCGTTACCGCAGATGGTATATTAAGCCGAACCAAGTCGGTGTCCATCGATATAGTCACTACATATAGATTAACCATTCACAAGTATCTCGTAATTAGAGTCAGATCATAATGTATGTTATACCCCTCTAATTATTTTTACTTTAGGTACCATTGATTCTCTAATGAACGATTTATTCATAACCATTATGAATTTTAATCTTTCTATTTGTAATAGAAAGACTTGAGCGCTCTAACCGTTCAAGTATCGAATCAACCCTTAAGAAAGATACTCCACTTTGTTTGATCTCTATGGACTATTTAAGATTACTAACTTCAGACCTAAATCATCTTGTGTATGACACTCATACACTAAGTCTGAAGGCATATAAGTAATCTAAGGTAATCAAGATAATTTATAATATGCGAAATTAAAACAAACACTTTGATAAAGGAATAATGCATCATTTTATTTCAAAACATATAAAACCATTTACTTTCAAGTAGCTCTAGGGCATACATCCCAACAGGGCAGTGTCATTGTCAAAAATA
>SKCR01023978.1:0-48805 GCA_019454045.1 Zanthoxylum bungeanum | reverse complement strand
ACTAAGAATCCACTCGTTGTTATATTTGACAGTAGTACCAAATAACACGAGTCCTTGAATTTACGACTAAGGTTTCTTATGATAAGTGAATAAAAGAATATTCCCAGAGGACGATGGGGGTCCGAAGTAACCACTTAAATCCATGCCCACTTAGGCTCTTATCGTCTTTTTGAAAGAATATCCTTTAAACACTTTCTCAATATAATATCTTAGACATTCAAACTTAGTATTACACTTCAATTCACAATACAATAATAAATATGTGTAGATTTGTATGTGTATATATGTATAAATCAATCAAGTTTGGACGAAATTATGTGTGTAAGATTACACTTTTAATTCTCACAAGTATGCAACACACAATTAAATTTCAACTTTATCACTATGTGTATGCTTGTGATAATTGAACACCTTAATATTAACTTAAATCTATACTATCAAGTTTATCATAATACAATATATGATTTTTCTAAGTCAACATTATAATAATATAAATTAATCTAAGTCTATTTTAATCTAAAAGTAATTCTAGGATTAATTTCGTTAGTGTCACGTTCGTTTCTTCGTTCGAACGAAACTTTCTAGTGGGTTCACGTTCGTGTAGCGTTCGTAAACGCGTTCGAACGAAGTATTCCAGAGAGTTCACGTTAGTGTTGTATTCGTAAACGCGTTCGAACGAAGTGTTCCAGAGAGTTCACGTTCGTGGAGCGTTTGAAGACGCGTTCGAACGTTCTTTGGCAGAAGACTGGCGTTCGAGTTGCGTTTGAATACGCGTTCGAACGAGACTACGAAAACCAGAATTTTTGCCTACGCGTTTGTCGGGCGTTCGAATGCCCTTGCATATTTTTCATGCACATAATACATTTTCCAGGAAAAGTGACTATTAACACATGTAAATTTCCATCTTACAATACTTAAAGTTTAATAAGTTCTTAAGACTGTGGTCAATTATGTGTCATTAAACGAAATTAACATGTATCAAATAAATAAATTATCCACTAACATGCCAAATTAAACATAAACCATAAAATTTAGTAAAACTTGAAAAATGTAGAAGATGATGAAACTTAAAGTCCAAGTCGAGCTGCCTCTGTCATTAAGAACTTATTAGCCTCGCCTCGGTGCTCTACAGATTGTTTTGTGGTTAACGTTCTCCCATGATTACTTGGATTCTTTTTAAAAAGGGGCACTCATTTCACAAGAAATCGAACAAGGTCAAAATGGTGGGAACTCTCTTGATTATGAAAGACTCAAGACCTCATAATATGCAAGACTTTTAGATAATGTATATAGAAAAAATTCAGTGAATTGAAATGGGAATGTAATGCCTTATTTATAGACATGGAGGGTTACCATTGAAAAGGTACCCTTATGTCTATTAAGGCAATTCCTAAGGGTTATGTCCTTTACATTCAAAGGACATATCATTCCCTTTAAACCCAAGGGTTTAATCTCTTCACTTAAGGATTACATCCTTTCATTTCCTATATATAAACTCTTATAACCGTATTTAGAAAATTTCTTACATTTACCATCCCCACTTCTAACCACCAGAAAAATACTTTTCGGAAAAAAAATATTGGAAATATCAAACACTTGAAAATGCTTTCCGATAAATACTTTCAAATAAAAGCCGAACACTAAAAAATACTTTCCTTTTTGAAAATATTAATTTTCATAAAAAATATTTTATATACTGAAACCGTTTTAAGGAAAAATAAATGGAGCCTAACTGTCTTAGAGTTTGATGTTCCGTTGAATCGAAGGATGAAAAGTGAGAAACTGTCTAGTGTCTACGTATTGAAATCTGTCTTTTAACATATTTGAATTTTCTGTTCACTTAATTCCAAACCTAAGTAGAATCTTTTCTGTCTTCGAACCCACTTGACATCATCCTCCAGTTTGGTGTTTCATCTCCTCCTCTTTGCTCGCTATCAAGATCAATGCTTGCTGTCTTTGACATGATTTTCTTCTCCAGCAGCATTATCACTCGGGCCTGAATCAATGCTCTCTCCCCTTCAGCTTTGACAGTATGATATGGGGTTCTCGAATTATTATATTTTAAGTTTATTCATTTCGTTGAAATTCATGCGGCTAATTTAACCCAAAAATTACTCTTGAGAGAAGAAGATTGTCCAATATTTATATATTAAGTTCATTCAACAATGTACAGTTTCTTCGCCACTACTGTCTACCTCTTTCTTTCTCATATCATCCTGAAAGTGCAATCAAAGATACATTATCTCCTTCCAGCAGCAGCTTTATCAAACAGTAGCAATTGCACAGTTATTTACATAATACTAGCACTTATTTACAATAACAAGATGAAGCATAATTCAGCTTCCATATTTACTGTCCTCTTTACATCAAAGAATTGAAATCTCACAGAATTTGAATCCTTTTTTTTTTCTTTTACTTCAATCTCATTCATCTTCTACCCAACTCTCAACAACTCTGTCCTGGAGAGAGGACGACAGCAATAACTCATAAAACTTGCTCGTTAAATCTTTCACAGAGGAAGCACAAAATGTACATACTCCAGCAACTGAGGCTGCCATCGGATCCTTCAAGCATTGCCATTTCTACATCCTCGTACACTACTATTAGCTGCGACCCAGCATGAGGCAATTCTCTTCTATTAGTAACAATATACCCAGATCTCGGCTTAATCTCTTTTTTAATTTGCTGTCTTCTATTATATATTTACAGATTATTTTTAACCGTTTACAAACAATTGAACAATTACTTCCAGAATTAAACAGCAGCCACTATATAGACTCGTAAAGGACCGTCAGCAGTGTCAGCTGTTCTGGAGGGAAGAGAGCCATTGCTCCATATACTTCTTGCTCTCTGCACATTGAAGAGAAAAGCAGAGAACAAGTCAGCATCAACAAATTAATTTTGAGGTTGAATGAAGAATCCAGATTAAATTTCATTTTTCCTCTGCTAAAGAATCAGATGCATATCGTTGCAGTGAATAAGAAGCTATGATATTACCAGAATCCTATAGGTCAGAGATAAAAGAAAGAAAAACAATAACTAAACTTGAGCAAAACTATGAAAATTTGCTTGATTGTAATTTTGATTCGTTGCAACTGGACAGTTCAATATATACATGCCCCTTTTTCCTCATGTTGGACAGACTAATACGAACAATCAATCTACACTTGTAGACATAAATGACAGGACATGAGAGATGAACTAATACGTAAGACAAGCAAAGCATATCCGCTCCTCCCAACTTCCTCAATACAAACAATAAGGCTGCTAGAATCAATTAACTCATGTTGGATCCTTCAATATTGACAAGTCAATCAACTTCAAGACATTTGCGGAGAATCCAAATAAGTTGCTGAGAAAACATCATGGGATCTTAAAACTGCAAATTTGAGAGATAAGAACTGATCCAGCAGAAAATTCAGGATGGAGAGACAATATTTACTTTCTTGGTGGAAAATGAGAAAATTCAATGAAATAATAATGAAATAAGTGAATTTGAAAAAATATAACATCTAACATATTACGTTTACACGCGGAAGATTTATTCACTGCAGAAGGGAAGTAGCTGAAGGCGGTGTTCTAAAACGCGTTAGGCGCTAGTAGGGCGGCAGTTCAGCGCCTAGCGCACCTAGGCGGGGCCTAGGCAATTAGTCGGCAAGCAGTTAAAACCTAATATTTTCCAACATCATAAATAATCCAACCAAAATGTAATAAAATATAAAATCCAAACTCAATCTACCAAATCAAACATCAAAATCCATAGTCAAACCATCAAACATTCTTTAATTAAGTCCAGAATTAGAGGCCAAACTCAATGTCCAAAAAAATAAAAAAATAAAACAAAGTTAAAGTTACTAAATCTTTTCTAATCATCCTCTAATTCTTCTTCATCCAATTCAAACTCATTATCATTCTCCTTAGGTTCTTCATCATATTCAAAATCTTCATTATCAAGTTCTCAGTATTTAGCATTCCTAGCGCTTTTCCGAGATTGTAATATTTCATCTACCCCATATTAAGAATGAATCAATTAGTTACTACTAAAGAGTAAATACTAATTAGCTAATTAGTTATTTATTAACTAATTAAGTAAGTAACTACTAATATTAATTAGTTTTTAACTATTATATTAACAATCAAAACCCTAAAATTTATTAACATGCCCAAGTAACAATTAAAAATTTAGCTATCTTCATAAACCCTAAAATTTATTAACTAATTACCATCATAAACTAATAAACCCCAAAATTTAAAACATTAATCTAGGGTTTTTTGGTCAAATAATAATTTTATATCATAAACATTAATCTAAAATTAAAAATAATAAGTAAGCATATAATTGAATCTAGGGTTTTATTGTTTTAATCATTGTAATAATTATTATCTTTCATTCTTTTGCTGAGAAATAAAAAAAAAAAATAACATTTCCTTGCCTCAAGGCTTGAGTTGAGCGTGAACTGGAGGGAAAGCAGAAGCGAGAGAAAGAGAGAATAAGGGATTTTTTTTTTTAATATACAACTCCAAAACGACGACGTTTTGGGGGTTATTGGATCCCCCCAAAGCGCAACGTTTTGGGGGCGAAATAAACCCCCCAAAACACAGCATTTTTGGGGGCCTTTTACCCCCAAACGACGACATTTTGGGGGTAACCAATAACCCCCAAAATGTCATCGTTTTGGGGAGGGCAAAAAAAAAAAGATTAGCGTCGAAATCGGCGCCTAGGCGCCGATTGGCCAGCCGCGCGACTGCCATTGCCGATTAGGTAGTAATCGACGTGGCAAACCACCGCGTAACGAAAACGCTCCGCCTAGGCGTTTTTGAACACTGGCTGAAGGAAGATAAAAAATCATTACTAGATAGTCGATACCACGTCTTTTGGTAACCACTGAATTTTATAACATAGGACTGACGAAATAGATAGAAGGGAACTTGAAGCATGGTCTGCGCTAATCTTCCCAGGAGAAGCTAAGGCATTTTGACAGCTTGTCGATCATTTCCATACTTCGAAAAGCACTAGTATTTTTCTCAATGTTTACATCATTGGATGATGATAATGGGGGTTCATAAAACCTGTTCTGACAGACAGTAACCAGCAATTGGTCATTGACCTTCCTGGTCCAAACGACCTGTCTGGTCCGAATGCACATTCTGCTTGAGCTGATGTAATTCAAAAATTTCAAGTTCTACCTATATGTTCCGGAACTATATTTTACACCCTGTCCAAAAGTTTCTATATCCATTTTGTGCAAGTTGTAGATGAATAGAAAAGAGACTCCTATCATCGTTGTTGCTGGTTAAAAAGGTTGAAGGCTTCTGTCAAGCAATTAAATTGTCTACACAATCGACATGTAATAGTCCAAATCTAAGATAAGGCTGTGTATTCCACAGAAAATCAGAAGCCAACGTATCTACTAGCTGGATCTGACTTCCCAAATGTTTAGGCAACTGTAATTAGCATTTTCACAAATAATAAGCAATGTGCTTAATGACTACATGATGCACACTTGAAAAGAAGTTTCCGAATTCAGAGAATTGTGTTTATAGAACTAATGCAAGAAGAAAGATAAAGCTCGTGCTCTCACAATCTGACTAGCAAAAGCTCATTTTACCTAGTCTATTGAAGTTCTAGAATCCACACCACATTCAAGCAATCTACTGAACCACATGCAGTTTACATTAGAATAACTTTGACCCAAAAAAAATTCAATAATTTAAATCGGCAATAATGTTAGGAAAGTTAAAGGGTAAGAAATTAATCTTACCAGCAGAGTAATTATCAGGGATATTCACAATAGCACCCAAAACAGTTTTCGTTGTTTCCGCCACCGAATCATCTTGAACATGCGTTACATGCCCATAGCATGGAACCAACACAGCAAAACTATTGTCTGCATCATCATCACTCTGGAACCCAGGTCCATGAGGCTCCAGCCATCCAACTGAATAATCTGAATCATCGGACTCAGACCCTGAAACACATCCACCATCAGAAGGCACAATAACAACATCATATTCCCTATCAGTTTTCCTCTCTTCCCGACTTTGCCACTTTCTTTTCACCTTCCTAGACGAAGAGCCCATATTAGCCCTCCTAACTAAAGGAAACTTCAGATTATCTGATTCCCACAATCCTGAGTCAGATGAAGAATTTAAAGACGGCCCGTTAGAGGTTTTAGGCTCCTGATGCTTTCCACTCCTCAACCACCAGGAAAGGTGCGTAAATGCCAAAGCCATTCAGTCAACCGAAAATAGCTGCAAATTCCCTAGCTTGTTAGACGAATCAATGCAAATACTTAATAACAGAAACAATTTTACCTAGTGGATGATTAAGAAAAAATCAACTCCTCTTGACTACATGAGGAAAAAAAAATCAAAACTTCATATTTCCCTGAGTTGTTGAACCAATGATCCAGAAAAACATCTCAGCTAAATCTTTTAACATCTTTCAGCTGTATCAAGACATGCTTTTCATTTTGAATTGCACAAAAAGCAACAAAGCAGTTCAATTAATTTAAAATAATGTTTTTTTTTTTTAAATCAGGGCAACTAAACAGAAATTTATAGGACATTACTAAAAATTAGAACAGTGACATGCATACTGTGGATAAAATACAATTAATTTATAAGACAAACTCATTTAACAAAACTCATCA
This sequence comes from Zanthoxylum bungeanum, assembly GCA_019454045.1. Classification (NCBI taxonomy): domain Eukaryota; kingdom Viridiplantae; phylum Streptophyta; class Magnoliopsida; order Sapindales; family Rutaceae; genus Zanthoxylum; species Zanthoxylum bungeanum. Next base: position 42,152 of record SKCR01023978.1, on the reverse strand, counting down.
GAAAATAAAACACACGGCTTTACTAAAAAAAGACATGAATCATAAGATAAAGAACCAAACTTTGAAATATGTAATTCATTTATTCAAACCAAAAATACCCATCTCATAAAACTAATCAAAACCCATGTTTTATTTTCATATATGATCAATCAAACATGAAATTAAAAAATCAAAATTAGCCACAGCATTCAAACGACAACCAAAGTTTCAAGTTTTTTTTTTTATTTAGCATTCGTTGTCAAAAACGCTCATTTATAACAATTAACGATCTTTAATAAAGAAAATGAGAGGCAATGCCAAAACTTGAAATTAAAAAAGAAAAAAAAAGAAAAAGAAAAAGAATGCTTGCCTTGTAGCTTAAACTTGGAATGTCAAATGAAGATTCAAAGCAATACCCAACAACAATATCATCAAAATTCACAAAACCCAATAAAGGATAAAGATTATTCACTTTAACAACGGTATCTTTGAAGCACAAAAGCTGAAGATTAATCACTCAAAAATTAAATTTTCTTGCCAATTTTCCCTCTCTCTCTCTCTCTCTCTCTGTCTCTTCACTTTGAAGAATCAGTTATATATATATAGTCATAGAGAGGGGAAAGATTATAAGTTAAAATAAATAAATTTTATTAATTTTCATTTATCCTCTACGGTCAAGTACAGTTTAGAAAAGCATCTTTATCATTGAAAGCCAGCAAACATAGGGGTATTTTGGGGATTGAAGAGATATTTGATAGGGTATTTTTGTCATAGAATTTGTTGAACGCGTTGACTAAAAATGCCAAGTCAGATAAGTGGTGCTGGTCCTGGGGGTGACGTGGCGTTGAGCTTGACCTTTTTTATTTGCGTGTTGAAAATTGTGCAATTTCTCTTGCACTTGCTTGGAAATAACAACAAAGTTTAAAACTTGAATGAATTGCGCAAAGTTTGATATAATTAATTGATTAATTAATTTTTTTTTTGAAATCATTCTAAATTTCTTCGCCAAAGTATCATTTCCGAGCTTAAGCGGAGTATGTAAAATTTTCAACTATTACAGACATTAACAAGAAACTTGAATGGATGATTTGGCCTTGTGTGTTTTTTTTTTTAAAATAAATTATTATTTTAAGTCTAGCAGTAACATCCATGAAACTACCCTACAATTATATTTCACCACAATTGTCAAGATCTTTGTTTAAATAATAATGATACAATCACACACACTTTTATTTAAAATTTTACTAACTCTCTCACTGTAGCTACAGTGATTTACTGTAGATCATTGTAACTACAGTAAGAGAGTTTGTAAAATTTTAAGTAAAAGTACATTGTTGTATTTACAGTGAGAGAGTTTGTAAAACTTTAAGTAAAAGTGTGTGTGAGTATATCATTTTTGTTGTTGAATAATAATACAATCACACACACTTTTACTTAAAATTTTACTAACTCTCTCACTGTAGCTACAGTGATTTACTGTAGATCATTGTAACTATAGTAAGAGAGTTTGTAAAATTTTAAGTAAAAGTGTATTGTAGTTACAGTGAGAGAGTTTGTAAAACTTTAAATAAAAGTGTGTGTGAGTATATCATTTTTGTTGTTTAAAATATACTTCTTTCCTAAAACACTTGATGTGTCAATAAGGTTGTTACTATATATTCATGACTAATGTTACTTTTATATTTTAAGATATTTGATTATAATATAAAAAAAATTCAAAATTATAGATGGCTGTCTATCTTAGACCCGGTCGGCGGTTCGGTTCCGGTTCGGAACCGAACCGAACCGGCCGGTTACCGGTTCCACAAGTGTGGAACCGGAACCGAAAACCGAACCGGAACCGAACCGTTCGGTTCGGTTCGGTTCCTTTTTTTTTAATTAATTAAAATAAAAAAATGAGATTAAATTTATAAAAAAAAAAATTATTACATTGGAGAGCTTGAGCTTAAATTATTAAAAATTTAAGTTGCCTATGTATCCTCCAAGGGTGAGAGGAATCAAAGCTCACGTAGTTCCATTACAAGTTTTAGTCTTTTAGACATATCCCCTTTGTAAATTATAATTTTACAATTATCAATCATCATTATCGGTTGATCCTTCGGCTCCGGTTCCGCTTGCACTTGTTGCAGAAGCATTATCGAACAAATCTTCACAATCATTGGGGGCATCTTCTTGTTGTCTCAGATCAGCTCGAGTCCAATCATCCACACAAGCTGTTGCTTCTAGAGTGCTTGGATGTAATGAAGATCGCCTAGCTTCCAATATATTACCTCCCAAGCTGAAGGCTTGCTCAACCGCAACGGTGGAAATAGGTGCTGCCAAGATCTCTTTAGCAATAATAGATAAAACAAGATATATATTTTGATGCCGGTTCCACCATTCAAGGATTTTAAAATTTTTACTGCATAAACTTTCATTAGAAAACTCAAAATTTGTAGATAAATAATTATCTAATTCAGGGTTATTAGTTGTCGTATCCCTAGCTTTTTTATTTCGTTGCAATAACCAACGATCCCCTGCGCTAAGTCTTGTTTGAATTACCGGTTCGCTACTACTAGATTGACCTAATGTTCCTAAGTTATATCTTACAATATAATCATTAAATAACTCAATTAAATCATTTCTTAATTTCGTCATTAATCTAGTAATGTCAATTTCATCTAATATTCCTAAATAACCATAATAAGCTTGTAAAGCACCATTCAAACCTTCTAATTTAAATCTAGGATCAAAAACAGCAGCAATAAGATAAAGTAAAGGAATTTCTCTAAAATAGTTTAACCATTTTACCTTCATAACAGTAATGGCTTCTAACAAAACAATATCATTAGGATCGCTACTGTCAACATGCTCATCGAGAGTGCCAACAATATTTAAACTCTCAAGAAGAAATAAATGTGCTGTAGGATAATAAACGCCGCTAAAAACTAAAGTAGCATCATTAAAAACTTTTAAAATATCTAAAAATTTTCACAAATATCCCATTGACTAGGATAAAGTGTGATATTTTGAACATGTTGAGAAGAAATAAATGTGCTGTAGGATAATAAACGCCGCTAAAAACTAAAGTAACATCATTAAAAACTTTTAAAATATCTAAATTTTTTTCACAAATATCCCATTGACTAGGATAAAGTGTGATATTTTGAACATGTTGAGAAAAAAAACTACATAATGCATCTTTGTATTGAAATGCTTGACATAAAAGAAAATAAGTAGAATTCCAACGTGTTGGAACATCTCTTGAAAATTTAATCGGTTTAATACCATTTATTTTACAAAACTTGGTCCATTCTCTCCTAATTTGAGAATATGACCAAATACAGTTAAGTGCCGTTTTAATTGGATCAAGGAAAGGTGATAATAATTTTAGACCGTCTTGCACACATAAGTTGAGGACATGACATGTACAACGAATATGAAAAAACCGACCCCTAAATTTGGTTGACATATTTCTTTTAAATCATTAATGGATGCAGTATTTGCAGATGCATTATCAAATCCAATTGTTAAAATTTTTTCTCCTAAACCATATTCATCAAAAATTACCTTCATCATTCTATAAATATTATGTGCAGTATGTTGGTCATCAAAAACTCTAAATGCAATAAGTCGTTTTTGCATGGTAAATGATGCATCAATCCAATGACAAGTCACACCAATGTATGAGTGTGTTTGCCAATGATCACTCCAAATATCAGAACATACAGAAATACGACCTTTCATCTCTTTAAATATTTCATTTAAAATAATTTTACCATCTTTGTATAATTTAAAAATATGACGTTTTGTTGTGTTTCGAGTCATTCTACATGCAGAAGGGTTTAAAGCATTATGCACGTAATTAGTAAAATGAAGTTTTTCACCAAAGCTTAAAGAAAGATGTGCCATACAAGTTAATTTCGCAAATTCTTCTCTATTTTTTGCATCAGAATATTTAAATAAATCTAAAGCACTCGTACCTCTACTTGATGATGCGTACCTGGCCATTTGAGTTTGCGTCGTATCAATGCCAAATTCAACCGGATGATGTTTTTCCATGTGCTTGATCATATTGCCATATCCACCAGAAAATTTGTAGATAACCCCACAATAGTTGCAAACTGCTCGTTGTGAATCATCTTCTAGGCGTTCCAAATTAAAATGAATTTTGAAAATATCTGAGGACCGAGCCTTAACTTCTCTTCTCCGTGATTGTGCACTGACACTAGAGCCGCTCTCTTGGGTTGACATATTTGACATTATGTTCTCAGATGAGCTTGCCATTTTTCGTTTGAGAAATTAGGAAGAAAAATAAGAAAATTGAATAATTGCGAATAAGAGAATTATAGAAAATGAGAGAGTTGAGAATTTGGTGTAATGAAATTATGAAAAATGAATCATATTTATAGAATTTTAGAATTTTTTTGATACCAAAAATGCCCCTAAATATAACCGTTATTAGGGGTACATTAGTAATTTTTATTTTATATAACAAAAATATTTTTTTTTTTAATTTTTTTAATTTTTTTTTTGGCAGGGAGCCAAACGGCTCCCTGCATCCCCCAACGGCACTAGCCGTTGGGGGAATTAGGCGCCCAACGGCTAGTAGCCGTTGGGGGCCGGTTCCAACAGGAACCCGACGGTTCCAACCGGAACCGTTCGGTTCCGGTTGGAACCGTCCGAACCGGTGGAACCGTACGGTTCCACCGGTTCAGACCGGTTCGAGTTGGGGTGGAACCCCAACCGAACCGGTCCCATTCCGGTTCGGTTCCGGTTTCGAACCGGAACCGTGGCCGGGTCTATCTATCTCACTTATAACTATGATCGACCCTGTGTTTAAATTATTGTGAGATATGACTAGGCTTTTATAGTGTTACTTCAACTTAAATTTTTTTATTTACTGCAATCAAATGATACATATTAAAAATTAAAATACTATTTAATGATTCTAATTCATCAACAATTGAATTACTTGAGATGAATTCCTCAAATTTTATGTCAAAATTTTAAGTTCAAATTTGTTAAATTAAAATAACCTAAACCATTTAACTAACTGATAAAAATAAAAATCATAACACCCCTGATTATTTCAAAAATAAATTATTTGATGAATTTTATTAAAAATTCAAATTGAATCCACCCGATTCATTTAAATTATTAATAGGGTTGGGTTATTTGTACTCTAAAATTTCTTTGAACACATATATTTAATAAAATTATTTATTATTAAAATGTTCATGATATAAATTACTATTAAGGACAAGGTAAATATATTATATTTCTTGAAAACTTATCATACACGCTCATTTAATTTTCATTTACCTTCAATTCTTAAAACTTCTGCCTCTATTATTTTAAACCAAGTCTTATAAAGTAGAACTCAGTATCTCTGAAGATTTTAACTTCAAAAATATTCTTAGAATTGATATATAATTTTCTTTCAAGATAAATACAATTTTGTCTTGTCCTTGGCAATTTATTTGCCATATAGTTTCTTCATATAGATTTTATTAGAAAAATGAGTGTTTTAAGTTATTTTTTAGGGTATGAATATTTTAATTATTATGTTGTGTAAAACAAATTAATTTAAATAGTTTAAATAAATTTTTTTATGGTATATTAAAAATTATATAATGTAAAAATCAAAATTTTAAATTTATCATATGAATTAATATACAAAATAATAGTGTCCAAACAAAATTTTATAGTGCAAATATTCTCTACCTTATTAACATAATGGGCGTTGCTTGGTGATGCAGGGTTCAAGATCTGATTCTTAGGTCCTAGATTTGAATTTAGAGAATGCATTTCTTATAAGAGTCTGAGACAGCTGAGGGGTTTTACTTACTCCTCTTAAGCTCGAAAAAGATGATCTGACAGCAAAATTTTCAACGATTTCAAAAAAAAAAAAAATCATGAATTTGGCTATTGTCTGCAAGTTCTTCAACCAGAGATGTGCAATCAAATCCTTTCAAAAGCATAAGCAAAACACTTGGCCATGTAGAAATACTTCATATCAATTATCAACCGTTGCTTTGGGGAAAAAATTGCGGTTGATTTGTATTCTTCTAATGAAAACAATATAATGACAATACAAATCCATGTGTTGTAGGCTAAGGATCTCATTCATTCATTTCTATGAGTAGTTGTTATTCCTCCCATAAATAAAAGTATAGGATAGAGTTTTGGGTGGTCCGTGGATAATCTATACAAACGATCGATTGAAGTCATTAAATTTGAGTCAAAATTATAGATCCCAAATCAAAGAAAAATTAATATTTATTATAATAAAGAAACTAAAAAAAAAATTTATATTATATCGATAGATGTTATATATTTTAAAAATCATTTAGAAACCTCAGTACTCAGGAATTTCTCTAAGTGCAGTCATCCAAAAATAAAAGATAGCATCCCAAAATATTCATAACGACTATCAATAATTTAATTGTTTCATCTTTAAGTCTTGGATTCGAATTCAGAGAGTATGTTTTTTGTAAGAGTCTAGAACAACCGGAGATTTTACATACACCGCTTAAGCCCAAAATAAATAATTTGACGGTGGGATTTCTAACGATTTAAAAAAAATAGATTATATTTATGATGATGGTTACAATAGCCCCTCGTTAACATGCAAAAAAATAAATATCAAGAACAAACAAAAAAGTGCACATGGCATATTTGTATCTGACAAAGACCATGCAATTTTTATAGTATTGACAAACACATCAATCATGTATTTATACAATTTGTGTGGTTGGTTACATAGACAAAGTGGATCAAAATCAACTTGTGGCCTTAAAAAATCAAATAATTAATTATGGGCCCAGCAAAGCAAATACATAACCCATTATTCAATTATTGGGAATTCACAGTTATATGTCAGTTGCCACTTTTTCCAATCATTTTGTCTAATATGTTTTCTATTATGCTTAATTATTTTTTTCTTTTTTTCCTTCATTTTCCTTTTTTGAAATGAAAGATTTCATTAATAAAATAGCATAAGGTATAAATATACAGCCATCAGTTCGATTATAAATTTAAGAGAACTTAAGACTCAAATATAATTAAAACGAAGTCTAACAACATAAAATCATATATCGCGTTTTCCCTAAAATTGTTTAGATCGGAAGTCGTATTCACATTCTTCAATATTTTTCCAGGTTTTTCCAAGTCTTTATCTTTATGTTTTATTCATGACTTGCATGATAGAGAATTGATGATTATGAATTATGCATGTTATAAAATGATTAATAACACATACCAACAACAATTTTAAGAACTTATTATTAACTTACTGTTGGGGTTTTGAGCGGCGATTCGGGTAAACACAGCGGAACGCGGAAAATCAAAATTTTCCGATTTCAATAAATTTTCTTGGGAAAATTTATTTTAATTACTCCCTACTTCAAAATTGAATTTTTTACCCAAAAATCAGATTTTTCATAAATTACCGATTAGCCCTTAAACTTTGTATTTTAATCATTTTAGTCCTAAATTGTTAAATACAATTTTAATTGATTCCAAATCAATCACAAAATGATTTATACATGTCTTATACATGAAAATACAATTTGCAACTCAAGAAAACAATTTTCTCGCTTATTGCCGAGAGGTCCCTAAACTTTCAAGAATTTATAATTTGGTCCTTTTAGTTCAAAACATGTCAAGATCAAATCCAAAAATTCCCAAATTTAATATACATCATATATATACCAAATTACATCACATATATGAAAAGCCCCAAATTTGGAGTGGGTTATGAACCCTAATTTTACAATTTCAATAAATTGACAAATTAACACCAAATTAATTAAATTCAACACTTTAATTCAATTCTTACCACACCAAACAAGTCTCACCACCATGAAATAACACAAAAATAATTCTAGGTCATTTATGAGTGGCTAAGCAACTCTAGAATGACAACAACATTATCAAATAATGAAAAGAATACTTAATTACACATAATAAGCATTCTTTAAGTCCATACATGCTAACATCTTTGTATCAAGCTCCCAACCATCAAATATCAAGCACAAAAGAGTAGGGAAAAATCTAAGCTACACATATTGAAGCTTAGTATAATAGAAACATTTTTCATAAAAGAGAAAGTAAGAAAAAACTTACCAATTTTCCAAAAATCCAAGTTTTTTCCTCTTTCTCTCTCTCTCTCTTTTTTTTTTCCCTCTCAAACTCCTTTTTATATTTGATTAGGGTTATTAGATAATGAAATAAAAAATCAAAACAAGGCTTATATATTTTTTCTATCATGACTGAGTAATGGAGAAAAAATACTAGCCAAGTGTTTTAAATTTTATTTTAATAAAATGGAAAATGATTTAATAAAAATTTGTGGTAGTAAAACATTAAACACTTTAATATTTATCACAAATAAACCAATAAAATTATTCCATTTAAACCAATCAAAATTGGCCATTAAAACCAATCAAAAATAGCCATTTAGCTTACTTTATTAAAGTAATTAAGATATTTATTATTTAATTAATTTAATTATTCAACATTTGAATAATCAAATAATTAAATACAAATATCTTAAATATATGTATTATATTTACATAATCAAAATACATATATTAATAATAAATGTCAAATATCACAATTCGACATTTAATTAATGGCCAAAAGATCTCAAACGCATGTATTTTTGTTTAATAGTTAAACGACTTATAAATAATCAGTATTATTTATAAAAGTTGTCGCAGTGCTCTAAGAGTATATTTCATTAGTGAGACTCTCTAGGTTCAGGCATATCCATCACAAAATCCAATTTCGTGTCTATAATCTACCCACCCGTAAATTATGACGAACACAGATAAAATCTCTGAACCATACAGGTTGAGGTCACTGCATACGTATAATCCTTCCATCACAGGTATCCGGATTATCCCAGAGATATAAATATAAACGTCAAATCTCTATAGGTATAATCTTGTTGACGATTATATTAGCAATCTCTTAATAGCACTTAGAACTTATTTCTACAGTGCACCACGGGCCCATTGATTTAACAAATTGCTAATACCATAATGGACACCTATATTTTGTACACAGAACTGACAGATCCTATCTTGATACGCACATGATATCATGAGGATCAGTCCACACCCAACGAACAGACGGAAGTCTGATCTAAATAGATCGGTGACATGACTGCCATCAAAGTGTGGAGGATACCTCATACATCCACAGTGGTATCTCAAGTTGAAGGATCACTATGCTCACTCAACCCGAAAATTAACTACTAATATTACTGAAAATAAAATAAACTACTGCTATTACTGAAAAAAAAAATACATAATTTAAATTAAAAAAATTAAACACACAAGATACAGTCCTTAGATCATTATTAGAACCTTAAGGAAAGTATGAAATTTACAAATGAAATGGCTTGGTATTTATAGGCAAAATTTTGCCTCCACAAATTTCTCCACCAATTTCACCACAAATTTCTCCACCAAACATGGCACCAAATCCTCCACCAAACATGCATGTTTGGTGGAAGTTTGACAATTTTCATTTTTATTTTATTTTCATTTTTTCTTTGTTTTGAAAATGACTTTAATAATTACACATAACACACTTCCGAATGTTTTATCTATTTCGGTCATGAAAACTTCAGAATTCGAAATTATTATGAACGTCAAAAATTTGTAGATCTTTGAGTCTTCTTAAATCTGGAACTTGAATTACCTCAATCCGATATCGGAGTAGAAAGTTATGGCCAAAATATGAAAATTACGCAAAGTTGAAATTTCCGAAATTGTACTTCGTTAGAACACCATTTCAAGTTTCCAACCTCTAAAATCCAAATGTCAAGTCCCGTTTTTGCCTTTATTTGTTCCATATTTCATCCTGATTGATTCCATTGAGTCCCGATTTTATTTTATCTGTAAAACAAACTAAAACACATCAAAATGTTCATAAAACCCGAGAAATTATACAAAATATTAAGTAAAATGGGCGGTAAATAGTGATATATTTTCCGCTCATCACACCCCCAAACCTAAAATTTTGCCAGTCCTCGAGCAAAACAAGAAAATAAAATAAAATAAACAACTGAAACTAAATTAAACTAAGCCACTTTCGTAGGGATCACATTTGCATTTAGTGTATTCAACAAGTCTTTAAACCCCTGGGTGTCCCTAGTGGACGAGTTATAGTCTCGTGAGGGCTTACAGTGACGATACCCACAAACGTCAATCTAATGCACACAAAAACAAAAAAAAATAAAAGAAAAGAGAATAAACAAGTTAGTGACTAAACACATGAAACTTCTTATCCAAGTTAGTAGTTGTTTTCTTTTCTTTCTAAATTACCAAATAAGTAAATTCTCTGATTATTTTAACCATTCTCCATATACACAACCAACAAGGTATTAATCAGCTCATTGTGCCCACAATATTCATAAGTGTAGTTGAAAATAGAGTAATATTTTTGTCCTAAAGTTATATCAGAATTCACACATTTTTTTAGCAATGAAATTTTTTATTTTATTTTTTATTTTTTTTACAATATCTTCAATCCATGTAGTGAGATTTGAGCCAGTGACTCCCAAGCCAGTTGGCTTTAGGGCACTAGGTGTTAAGACACCCTTACAGACTTAATTACTCGGATTTCAAATATCTTTCTTTTTTTTTTCTTTTTTTATAACATCTTCAATTCATGTAGCGAGCTTTGGGCCAGTGACTCCCAAACCAGTTGGCTTTAGGGCACTAGGTGTTAAAACACCCATGCAGACTTAATTACTCGAATCTCAGATGTTTTTTTTTATTAATATACATAATTTTTTTATTGCTTATTCCATTGCTCTTTTATTTTTAGATGCTTCCTCCAATTAAACTAGAGCACTGAATATTACAAATTTTTCACTTACAACTCATGGTTGTATGTTACCATGCATATTGATAATACCTGTCAACTGAGCATATGGAGTAATGGAGATCCAATTTAGTCAGTATTATGGAGATATTAAAAATTAAATAATTCAAAAGGAAATAAACAAAAATTAACTTGTTACGAAATATGTTGAGATATGTCTCAGGAGTGGAAATTCCTTACACAGTTATCTCACACCAATTTCACCTGATTAGTCAAGTTAAAAACACAAAAAAATAAAATATTTTTTATTTTTTGATTTTTTTTTGAAAATTTTTGAAAAGTTTTTGACTAAAAATCAAATAAAAACAACATAGAAAAAAAATACAAGATACTAGTCAACTATTCCCCACCCCCAAACATAATTGAGACATTGTCCTCAATGTCTTAAAAAGAAGAAGAATAGTTTAGAAGATAGTACTGGTTAGCGCAAATTCTACATCTAGAAAGAAAATTAAAGGTTAAGATCCAGATTTATCCGACGCTTCTTACCACAATCATTATCAGACCAGTTAATCTTGGAAAGGATAGGGCCAATTTGTGGTTCAAAGGCTAAAAGTTGATCGATTAAATCATGGACAGTCCTGACATTGAAGAGGATATCTTTTGCAGGTTTTGACACGAACCAATTTCTTCGGGCATCATCAAGAAACACACAAAGAAAGTCATAAAATCCTTCAACGTTAAACAGTCCAATTGATTTCTGGTGTATGTTCAAATTCGCTTAAGATAGCACTGTAAAAATTTCCTCCATCGTGCCCAAGCCACCAAGCAAAACAATAAAAGTATCAGCACAGTTAATCATTTACACAAGTCGTTCAGACATACCTGGCACAATACATTCATCTCCGTTTGATGGTCCTATCAGATTTGCCTCTACCAAAGGTTTTGGGATGATTCCTAAAACTTGACTTCCTCATTCCTGTACGGCCCTTAAAACGTATCCCATTAGTCCAAGATTGCCACCGCCATATACTAGGTGCATATTTCTTTCAGCTATGACTCTACCCAATTCCTGTGCTGCCGCAACGAATTCTGGTTTAGAACTAGCACTAGTACCGTAAAACAAACAGATGTTTACAACTCGTCTTCTTGAAGTAGCTTCCATTTTTTTTTTTTATATATTTCTTTCTCAAATCTGGATGTCTTCAAGAGTGCAATAACGAGCTCAATTTATAGATCCAAAAAAAATAATAGCATTAGTACCTGCCAAATGACAATTATTAGTTAAACAGTAAAATATATCGTGAAAGTCAAAAAGTCTGGATCATGTAGGCGAAAATTAAGGAAATCACAACCGCAAAGCAAATCAAAGCAATTATTAAGGCAACTGAATTATGTACGCAATACGCCACTCGCTTGGTATATAAATTCATTAGGATGCATTTCAAGAATCCATTCCTTACTCAGCCATTACTAATGAATTAAATCTCATCTTTGTGATTACCAAACACCATTCCTCATATCTTGCTCTGCCTTAAATGTTCTGTTTGTGTTTTTCCCTGAAAATATCATACAAAATTAAAAACTCTACAACATGTATACACAAAATAAAATATAAATTGCAATAATAAAAATTACATGAGTTGCCTCCCTGCTAGCGCTAAATTTTTCGTATTCAGTAAGATGTTACTGAAGTCCATCTGTCAAGGAGGTTTCAGCGTAGTTTTGGACGCCCGATTAGAGACAATCCTGTGAGCGTTGCTTTTGAAGGGTCTCTTCCAACGGTAAAGTGGCAAAAACAATTTTGTCTCATTCAGTGGTTGTGCCACCTTTTTAAACTTTGTCGCTCCAGTGGTTCCTGAAAAGAAAGAAAGAAAGAAAATCAGGAGGTCTCATATGGTGCTTGACTTTGAATGAGAGTTCTTTTCTGTCAAGCTTCTGGGCGATATCTTTGATTTGTACTCCCCAATACAGTGATGTTTGTCGTAAATGCATGAGATCTTCAATATGGTAAGACATTTACTCATCCATATGTTCTGCATCTTGCTCCATTTTTTCTTCACAGATGTATTTTAAAATTTCCGCATTCAGCTCTTCATCTATCATCTGTGAAATGCATGCTCCATAAGTGTCAACTTGAGGATGTAAAGATATGTCTGATTGTAGGCATTTATCCTATGTGGTTGGTATGACTGGATCAAGTAGCTCTTCTTCAAACATCAGTGCAATGCATGCTCCAAGATCTTCATTTTGAGGATACAAAGTTTCATCCTCACTTGTAGATGTAGTTGGTGCATACAGCTCTAGTTCTTGTTCCTCATCAGAGTATGATGAATAACAAAAATCAAATCGAGATTTTACTGGTTCGAGCTCCTGAACTGATACCTCTGGCTCTTGATACTGCTCAGCCTCTTCCTCTGTTACGGTGTCATCATGAAATACTTGATATTCGAAGGCTTCGTCAGTGTTATTTGAATTTGTTCCGTGAGGTATGTTGTTCTGAATAATAACAATATTATTCTAATGATGAATTGATTCTTTTATATATATGTAATAAATTAGTTTGCTAACCTCGAACATGAAAATATGCAAAAGCCTCTTCTGATGGTCAGATGCAAATACCCAAATAACCCAATTGATCATATGTCTATGTTAACCAAGTTACATGAATTCATTAAGTTCAAGTTTCAATTATGGCTACTCCCGCCCGACATGTATATGTCTATCCTGGAAGGAAATCTTTTAAGGGTTATCTATCCTTAATGGATATCGTAAGCTATTGAATCTAAGGCTAAAACCTAAAATCCATTTTCTAAGTTCATTTTAAGTTTACCACATAAATCTTATTGGTGATCAGGCAACAAGAAGTATTAAGCTTAAAATTCAATAAAAAAACTAAAGAATTACCCATAATATAATTAAATCAATTATTAAGCATGTGAATATTGTGTTTCATCACTTCCCTAGAATAAAAATAAAATGCTTGGGGGTTAGAGGATCCAATTTTAGAAATATCACTTTATTATAATATGAAAATTGTCAGTGTTATCCAATTAAGTTGAACCAGCCATAAAGGCGGTGTTATTATTTATCCATAAACCAGCCATATAGGCATTAATCATCTATCACCTAAAGACCGACCTTATAAGCGGTGTCACATTATGTTACATAAATAAAACCAGGAATTAAGACATAATCAACTTTTAATCCATATTATTAAATTATAATTTCCATATTATAAATTAAGTGAGATTAATCTACATTTACTATTTCTAATTTAGAAATCCCCCTTATTATAATATATAAATTTGCGTGATAATTACCAACCGACCATATAGACGGTATCCTGATTAAGTCAAGTTATAATTAATTCCAACCGACCATAAAGGCGGTATCCAATTTAGTCTGATTAAAATCAATTTAATTAAGTCCAACCGACCATAAAGGCAATATCAAATTAAGTCAGGTTTTAAGATAATTTATATATTGTAATTTCAGGGAGATTATTATAAATTATAATAATAAAAAGCTTCACCCTTCCCCGCGGAATTTTAATTACTAAACTAAAAGAAAAGTAAATAAAATAAAATACTACTATTACTGAAAGTAAAAATACATAATTTAAATTACAAAAATTAAACACACAAGATACATTCCTTAGATCCTTATGAGAACCTTAAGGAAAGTATGAAATTTACAAATGAAATGGCTTGGTATTTATAGGTAAAATTTTACCTTCACCAATTTCTCCACAAATTTATGGCACCAAACATGGAACCAAATCCTCCACCAAATATGCAAGCATGTTTGGTGGAATTTTGACAATTTTCATTTTCATTTTTTATTTTATTTTATTTTTTATTTTGAAAATGACTTTAATAATTACACATAACACACTTTCTGATATTTTATCTATTTCGGTTATGAAAACTTCAGAATTTGAAATTATTATGAACGTCAAAGTTGTAGATCTTTGAGTCTTCTTTAATCTGGAATTTGAATCACCTCAATCCGATACCGGAGTAGAAAGTTATGGCCAAAATATGAAAATTACGCAAAGTTGAAATTTCCGAAATTGTACTTCGTTAGAACGCCATTTCAATATGCTTTTGTTTTCTTATATAGCCCTTTATAAAGCAAAAGTCAGAGAGTAATTAATTACTCAGTGACTTTTCGGCCAAAAAGAGTGAATGGCCTTTCGGCCTAAAAAGAGATTAAAGGCAAATGACCTCTCGGCCAAAAGCCATTTAAGGCCATTCGGCCAAACGCTTGGAGAGAGAGATAGATTAATTTCCAAAATTAAATGTGTTGAGTGTTCCACAAGATTCCACCAAAACCCATCACTCATATCTATCACCAAAATGACTAATGATGTAAGTGAAGTGGGCCCCACTTTAAATTCATAATTCAATTGGGCTTGCTCAACACACTTCGGGCTCGGATTCATTTAATCCGATTAAACAAATTTTCCGTCGCGACATAATTAAATCCAATTTAATTAAATAATAATACCCAGTAAAATTATTACGGAAATAGCTCGCGAATTAATTCCAAATTAATTTGTTCGCTAAAATTAAAATCCAATTTAATTTCCTATTGAAATCCAATTTCAATTAATATATCTAATATATTATTTAGCCCAATTAAATAAATTAAATACTAAAATCTAATTTAACTATTAAATTTATTTCACCGATTAATTCCAAATTAATCGCGTTCTCTCCTCTCGACGAATTTAATCCCAGATAAATTCTCGACGTAATTAATCCCAGATTAATTCTTTCTCTGATAATTAATCCCAGATTAATTCTTGCCGTAATTAATCCCAGATTAATTCTTGCCGTAATTAATCCCAGATTAATTTTATCTCTTAATTAATCCCAGATTAATATTCTCTCTCTTAATTAATCCCAGATAATATTGTTCGAGTCAAACATCATCGGTGAATCTTTGGGATGCGACCCAAGAGATCCCTGGATATGTTGGCAGTGAATACGGTCATCGGACTATCCGAACACTTGCGTACCCGGTACCACGTACTTACTGATTTACAAGACATGGTTGGCTTCTAGAAAATAACCGTGCCTACCCAATTCTCCAGAAATATTCTTCTACGGAATACAAGATCTTTGTCAAGCGTAGTATACGTAGTATTGCGTATTACGATCCAGTATCGGATGTCACATGCAAGGCCTGGGGCTGGAATTGTGTCTGCCCCGTATGAAGCATATATCAGATCACAAGCAACTAGTCTCTTTATGATGGGAAAGTCATGACCTAGTCATACTTCCCCGATGGCTATAACACTTAGAGTACCAGTTCTGTATCCCTACGTGATCATCATCTCCATATGACTAAAGTGATACTTCCGTCTTGACATCACACCCAATACACTACGATTCTCAATATACCCAGAAGAGGCGTACACATAACCTATTAAAGCCCCGGACGACCAAAACCAAAGTATATTGATTGTCGCAACTATTAGCGATGCAAGTCTCAGGTTAAGACCAAATACACCTACCCTGATTCGGACTCCCATAGACACATAGTCATACTACCAATGTGATTCCGATGGGTCTATCCAGAGCGAAGCTGTTTCCGTACCATCGGTAAACAGAACCTCTTATTACACTTGCATGAGTATCCAATACCCATATATATGAGAACTATGCAGTTACGCTTCCATAACACGCACAAGTGTAATACTAGCCTATTCCGCATTATCGATGTCCAGTCTCGATAATACTACGACTAGAGATATTTAATGATTAAACCTTTGTGGATTAATACTGTCTCATATCTTATTAATTCGGAACTAATCATAAGGACTTTTATCATTTATATATCCAGATAATCCAATTACAAATGATAAAAGAGCAATTTCCTTTGTCACATAGTTAATTTGTACAACAACACCATGTTCTGTACAAATAGTGATGCTATGGGTCATAATTATCCAACAGTTTCATCATAGTCGACATGAGGTCACTGTATGTAATTTTTAGCTACCAGTCTGGCCTTAAAGGTTTCAACCTTTCCATCAGGCACTCGCTTCCTCTTGTAAAATCAATTACTACCGATAGGAACAATTCCTTCAGGAAGCGGAACCAAGTCCCAAACTTGATTCTGATGCATAAAGTCTAACTCTGATTTCATGGCCTCTTGACACTACGCGGAGTCAATGTCCAATATCGCTTCTCTATAGGTGTAAGGGTCAGTCTCGTCAATTAAGAGAACATCTAGACTCTTTTCTTGTATCAAATACAAGCATTCAAGAGGTCTAGACACCCTTTGGGACCTACAGAGTGTGTGTGTTGAAGGTCCTTCATCTATTTAAATTTCAGGTTCCTCTGATGGTTTATTAGTTCCAGGTAGTACTTCATCAAGTTCAACATGTCTATGATTACCTCATTCAGACAAATATTATACCTCTAGAAATTTTACGAAGCTAGCTAAGAACACATTTTGATGCTCGGTATCATAGAACAACTACCATTTCATATTTGAAGGATATCCAACAAACCTAAACTTTTGCCCTCGAGGCGAAAGCTTATCTTGCTGAGCCATCCTGACATAGGCAGGACAACCCAAAATCTTAACATAATTAAGATTCGGTTTCCTACCAGTCCATATCTCATATGGAGTTGTAGGAACAACCTTGGAAGGAATTAAAAGATGAACAATAATTAAAAGAGCATAACCCCATAAATAATAGGAAAAATCTATAAAACTCAACATCGATCGGACCATATCCAATAAAGTCCGATTTATCCTTTCAGACACTCTATTGTGCTATGGAGTACCTAGAGGAGTATATTGAGCGAGAATCCCATTCTCTTTTAAATAATCGGTGAACTCACCACTCATATATTCACCGCCTCGATCAGATCGAAGATATTTAATATATTTACCGGTATATTTTTCTAATTCATTTCAGAATTCTTTGAACTTTTCAAAGGTTTCCGATTTATTTTTCATCAAATAAACATAACCGTACCGTGACAGATCATCGGTAAAGGTAAAGAATTACGAAAAACCACTGTGAGTAGTGTGACTCATGAGACCACATACATCAGAATGTATTATTTCCAATAAGTCAGTGGCTCGGTGTCCTACACCCGAAAATGGGGCTTTGGTCATTTTACCTCGAATGCAAGATTCACAAGTTGGATAAGGTTCAATGGTAAGATCCTCTATCAAACCACTCCCAACAAACTGGGTTAGGCGTTTCACGCCTATATGACCAAAACTCATATGCCACAGTTTAATATTATTTATATCAGATACTTTACGTTTATTAATTCCAGCATTAAAGATATCTTGTGAGGTATGAAAAATGTAATGACCATGCTCATTTGGACAAACTAGGATCTAAACATTATATCTACCGTATAAATATAAAGAACGATTCTTAATATTTACATCATATTATTCAGTATCTAATACAAAAAGTGACACAATATTCACAACACATCCCGGTATAAAAAAGCAGTCATGCAACAAAAGGCTCCCACTAGGTATGAGAATCTCGCATAAGCCCACAACAACTGCATCCAGAGAGTCACCATTCTCGAAATGCAATTACATATCCCCAGATTTTAGTCATCTACTTTCCTTTAGCACCTACAATAAATTGCAAATGTTAATTGGACAAGCAGAATCCAAAATCCAACTAGATGACATAACTTCACAAACTAATAAGATATCAATAATGGAAAAAATAAAAGTACTTGAAGTATATGCTATTTCCATTCTGATTTGTGCCAAATAGTCAGGACAATTCCTTTTCCAGTGGCCAATCTTGCTGCAGTGGTGGCATTTATCTTCGGCAGCTCTTTTCGGTTTAGCTATCTTACCCTGTGGTGGAAGATTTGTGCCCTTCTTTTTCGTACCTTTCTCATTCTTCCCTTTCCGTTTAGATTGGGAGGAAGCATGAAGAGTAGTAGGTTTAGGAGGGCGAGTCGGTACTCCATTCCTTAAATCTTCCTCCGTAGTTTGCAACATCTTATGTAGCTCCTGATAAGAACCGATAATACCATTCATATTGAAATACATTACAAATTGGCGGTATGATGCTGGCAGATATCCTAGTATGACACTTCGTCCTAAAGTGTCATTTAGAGGGAAATTATAGCACCTCAATTCTTCGATCAAATCAATCAGATGAAGTACATGAGGGCTCACAGCCTGTTCCTCTTCCAGTTTTACATGGAATAATTCTATTATAATTTTATGAACCGAGACATGTTCTTGATTTATAAAGGATTCTTGCAGCCGCATCATCATAGTTTATGCGTAAGGCAATCCAAAATATTGTCTCTTAAGCTCCGGTGCCAATGAACTGAGAATATATGATTTGACCCTCCTATCATCATCTCTTCACTTTTGGAGAGTCTCATGTTCCTTTTGTGTAGCTTCATCTACTATGGCAAGTGGCAACGGACCTTCTAACACATATTCTATTTGCTTAGAGCCAATAACAATTCTTAGATCCAAGTCCTAATCTGCAAAGTTTTCGGCGCCTTTAAGCTTGTTCGTATCAAGTATACGAGCAAAAGGATTAGAAGCAGGTGCCGCCATCACAAATCTATCATATAGATAGCGAAAAATGGTTAGCAGATGAAACAGTTTCATACAATATAAAATAAACAAAACATAAATAGATCATGGATTTTTAATCTAAAAATGCCCCTATACTATTACATGCAATACTGTAATCCCCAATAGAATACAAACAAACAATTAATAAAATTAAATATAATAGTGAAAGGTGGATCCCATGAATATATTTCAGCTCACAGCTTTGGCACGATCTCGCCTACGTATATTAATTAGGTAGACAACTCATTGTCAATCACTCACTAGTGACTCCTGGGTTTCGGTCCTGGTCGTTACTCGTCAATGTTAAACTTGTTAATGATAAATTCAAGATACTTGCGTAGTCATAACAGCTTTGGCACGTTTAGGATTTCCGCTTTCGCTTGAATTTATCTAGTATCACATATGTATCCGGTATCGATAAATTTTTATCAAATACACCCTCACTGCTTTGGCACGATCTCAGATGCAGCCATAGAACAGATATCCATAAACCGTATTAATAAAAATACGGGCCAAGAAATATGCATCAAATACATATTACTTTTAAAACCTTGTTAATTAGGGATTTTTCCGCAAAGATGTTACATATTTAATTTAATCAAATTAAATAAATACAAGCATGTATAAAGTAAGAACATAATTAAACATTGAATTTAAAGGCATATTCATATCATGTGTTCAGGTTCAGACCTGCTCTGATACCATTTTTATTGGGGTTTTGAGCGGCAATTCGGGTAAACGCAGCGGAACGCGGAAAATCAAAATTTTTCGATTTCAATAGTTTTTCTTGGGTAATTAATTTATTTTAATTACTCAATACTTAAAAATTGAAATTTTTACACAAAAATCAGATTTTTCATAAATTGCCGATTAGCCCCAAAATTTTGTATTTTAATCAATTTAGTCATAAATTGTCAAATACAATTTTAATTGATTCCAAATCAATCCCAAAATGATTTTTATATGTATTATACATGAAAATACAATTTTCAACTCAAGAAAACAGATTTCCCTCTTATTGTCGAGAGGTCCCTAAACTTTCAAGAATTTATAATTTGGTCATTTTAGTTAAAAACATGTAAAGATCAAATCCAAAAATTCCCAAATTTAATATACATTATATATATACCAAATTATATCACATATATGAAAAGCCCCAAATTTGGAGTGGGTTATGAACCCTAATTTTACAATTTCAATAAAATGACAAATTAACACCAAATTAATTAAATTCAACACTTTCATTCAATTCTTACCACACCAAACAAGTCTCACCACCATGAAATAACACAAGAATAATTCTAGGTCATTTATGAGTGGCTAAGTGACCGGTGCGTAATCACACACGTATAACGCAAGCGCACGTATCGTTCAAGTAGTATAAAAAATATCGATCCCACGAGGACTTAATTCCTATTATTGTTATTAATTATTGATATTATTTATTTACATGTATCTAATTATAGGGAGAAGAGAATGATTACTTTTGGTTGGTTGAATGTGGATTTGATAAATAAAATACTTAAAGACATAATAGAAATACTAAGGAAAATAACAAAAGACTCAAAGATCTAGGGTTGTGACTCCACACAATATTATCCTAAAGATGAATTGATTCTCTTATAGATGTGTAATAAATCAGTTTGCTAACCTGAAACACGAAATTATGCAAAAGCCTCTGTCGATGGTCAGCTGCACATACCCAGTATAATCCAATTAAACCATATGTCTATGTTAACCAAATTACCTGGATTAATTAAGATTAAGTTCCAATTATGGCTACCCCCGCCCGACAGGTATATGTCTATCCTGTAAGGAAATCTATTAAAGGGTTATCTATCCTCAAGGAAGATCGTGAGCTATTGAATCTAAGGCTGAAACCTAAAATCCCTTTTCCAAGTTCATTTTAAGTTTACCACATCAATCTTATTGGTGATCAGACAACAAGAAACATTAAGCTTAAGACTCAATAAACAAACTAAAGAATTACCTAATATATAATTAAATCAATTATTAAGCTTATGAATATTGTGTTTCATCACTTCCCTAAAATAAAAATAAAATGCTGGTGGTTAGAGGATCCATATTTAATATTTCATATCTAGGAATCTCACTTATTATAATATATAAATTATTTTATGTTATGCTTTTTCAGGAATTAATAATGTTAAACATTTAAAACCAGCCATATAGGCGGTAATCCATTTAGTCCAACTACACCAGCCATATAGGCGGTAATTATCTGTCACATAAAGACCAGCCATATAGGCGGTAAACTAATTTATATTTAAACCGACCATATAGGCGGTAATAAAGTCTGCCATTAATTAATCCGATTAAATTATAATTTAAATATTATAATTAAATGAGATTAACCTATATAATTATATTAAATGTTTCACCTTTTACCCAGTGAAATTTTAACTACAAAACATAAAAGAAAATAAATAAAATATTGTAATAAAAACTAAAAATAAAATTAAATAATTTAAATATTATTAATAATTTACAAAATAGATGATATCCTATAAAATTAGGGAAACATCCCAAGGAAAACACACCAAATGAGGTGCAAAAAGATTCAATTTATAGGCAGTTGAGCAGGCCCGCGTCGCGACGCGGGATTCCTTCTTGCGTCGCGACGCCAAGCTGGTTACATGGGATCTGAAACGCGTTGACCTGGTCGTTGCTGACGTGGCACGCGGATTTCATCGGTCCAATAGAATTGTGACACGTGGCACGTGGTATGATCGGTCCAATGACATGTTGACACATGGCAGACGTTGATTCACGGAAGATTCGATCCATTCAGGAGATGACACGTGTCACGCGGAGTGTCGACACCATATGATTGTGACACATGGTACGCCGCATGTTAGCAGATCTTCTGTGATGATGACGCGTGTCACGGCGTACGTTAGCAAGTCAAATTTCTCAGATTTTGACACGTGTCCCCGGCGCATGTTAGCAGAATGCGGCGCACGTTAGACGTCGCAACGCGCCAAATTGCCAAAATGCCATTTTGCGTCATTTTTGTCTATTTTGGCCCCAAATTACTTCCAATGCTTCCCAAACTTTATTTATCTGCAAAATAACAATAAAACACATCAAAACGTTCACAAAACTCAAGAAACTATACAAAATATTAGGTTAAATGAGTGGAAAATAGTGATATAAATACCACTCATCACACCCACCCCCAAACCTAACATTTTGCTAGTCCTCGAGCAAAACACAAAATAAAATAACATAAAAATAAAATTAAGCTAAGCCACTTTCGTAGGAATCAAGGTTGTATTTAGTGTATGTAAAAAGCCTTAAAACCCCTAGGTGTCCCTAGTGGACGAGTTGTAGTCTCATGAGGGTTTACAGCAATGATACCCACAAACATTGTTACAAAAGAAAAAAAGGTAGTGAAACTAATGCACACAAAAGCAAAAAACAAGAGAAAAGAGAATAAAGAAGTTAGTGACTAATCAGGTGATCAAAGTTACTAATTATTTTCTTTCTTTCTAAATTACCGAATAAGTAAATTCTCCGATTATATTTACCATTCTCCATATACACAGCCTACAAAATATTAATCAACTCATTTTTGCCCACAACAGTCACAAGGGTAGTTGAAAAGAGAGTAATATTTTTGTCCTAAAGTTATATCAGATTTCACACCTTTTTGTAGTAATGGAATAATTTTTCTGATTTTATTTTTTTATTTATATACAATATCTTCCATCTATGTAACGAGCTTTGGGCCGGTGGCTCCCAAACCAGTTGGCTTTAGGGCACCAGGTGTTAAGACACCCCTACTGACTTAATTACTCAGACTTCAGATATATATATTTATTTGACAATATCTTTGATCCATGTAACGAGCTTTGGGCCAGTGACTCCCAAACCAGTTGGCTTTAGGGCACTAGGTGTTAAAACACCCATCCGGACTAAATAACTTGGATCTCAAACCTTTTTTTTTACTCCATTGTCATTTATAGATGCTTCCTCCAATTAAACTAGAGCACTGAATATTACAAACTTTTCAATTACAGCTCATGTCTGTATGTTACCATGCATTTTGATAATACCTGCCAACTGAGCATATGAAGATTCATTTTAGTCAGTTTTATAGAGAATTTACAAATTAAATAATTCAAAAGGAAATAAACATAAATTAACTTATTTCAAAAATAGGTTTGAGATACGTATCAAGAGTGGAAACTCTTTACACATCTATCTCTCACTAATTTCACACCTTTTTAGTAAAAAAAAAAAACACAAAAATGAAAAAAAAAATTGTAATTTTTGAAAACTTTTCAATTTTTTTTTTTTTTTGTATTTTTCGAAAAAAATTTTGGACTAAAAATCTAATAACAATAACACAAAATAAACTAGATACTAATCAACTATTCCCTCCCCCAAACCTAAATGAGACATTGTCCCCAATGTCTTAAACAGTAGAAGAAGAGTTTAGAAGATCATACCTGGTTAACAGAAATTCTACGAATAATTACCGATTAAGATCTATCTCTAATTTACGTTTTTTTACCACGATCGCTATCTGACCAGTTCAACTTGGAAAGAATGGGGTCGATTTTTGGTTCAAAGGTTATGATTTGGTCAATTAATTCCTCGGCCTTTGTTGCAGTCAGGAAAATATATTGTACTGATTTTGTGATGAACTCATGTCTTTTGGCTTTCGCAAGAAATACAAACAGAAAATCGAAAAAATATTCAATGTTGAGTAATCCAATGGGTTTCCGATGAATGTTCAAATACGCCCATGATGCTACTGTGAATATCTCTTCAAACATTCCGAGCCCACCTGGTAAAGCAATAAACGCATCAGCAATATTAACCATTTCAAGGAGTTGTTCAGACGTCCCCGAGACAATGCGTTCATCTCCATTTGTTTTTCCGATTATGTGTTCGTCCGTCAAAGTTTTTGGAATGATTCCCAAAACATGACCGCCACCCTCCTGAACTGTTTTTGAAATGCTTCCCATTAATCCAAGATTGCCACCGCCATATACTAGGTCCATATTTCGTTATGCTATGACTCTCCCCAATTCCTTTGCAGCCTCAATGAACTCTGTTTAATTACCAGAGTTGGATCCACAGAAAATACAAATTCGCTTGACTCGCTGGTGTAAAGTTGCTTCCATTTACTCTCTCTTATTTGGATGTATATCTGGATGTGTCGAAGAGAGAAATGACAAGATGAATTTATAGAACCTGAAAATGGGTCAGTAATAGTAGCACTAGTACCTGCCAAATGACAATTATTAGATGAACGTTAAAATAAATCGTGAAAAGTCAAAATTTTTTGATATTGTCGGAGAAAATAAAGGAAATAAAAACAGAAAATCAAATCAAAGCAATTATTAAGGAAACGAAATTGTGTACGTAATACGCTACTAACTTAGTATAAATTCATAAGGATGCGTCTCAAGAATCCATTCTTTACTCAACCATCACAAATGAATTAGCTCTCTTCTTTGTGATTGCCAAACACCATTCCTTCTGTCTTAAAATGCGTCGTTTGTGCTTTTCCCTATAACAATATCACACAATATTAAAAAAAACTCTACAACATATATACACAAAATATGGAAACAGAAATTACAACAAATTGCATGGGTTGCCTCCCTACTAGCGCTAAATTTTTCATCTTTAGCCAGACGTGACTGAAATCCATCTGTCAAGGAGGTTTCAGTGTCGTTTTGGATGTCCGATTAAAGACAATCCCATGAGCATTACTTTTGAAGGGTCTCTTCCAACGGTAAAGTGGCAAAAAGTATTTTGTCCCATTCAGTGCTTGTGCCACATTTTTAACCTTTGTTGCTCCAGTGGTTCCTGAAAAGAAAAAAGAAAATCAGGAGGTCTCGTATGGTGCTTGACTTGAAATGGAAGTTTCATTCTGTCAAACTTCTGAGTGATATCTTTGATCAGTACTCCCCAAAACAGTGATGTTTCGCCTGAATGCTCTGGATCTTCAATAAGGTAAGACATTTGCTCCTCCATTTGCTCTGCTTCTTGCTCCACCTTTTCTTCACATATATATTTTAGGATTTCCGCATTCAATTCTTCATATGTCATCTGTGAAATGCATGCTCCAGAAGTATCAACGTGAGGATGTAAAGATGTGTTTGACATTAGGTCTTCATCTTCTGAGGCTGATGTGATTGGCTCAGATAGATCTTCTTCAAACATTTGTGCAAAGAATGCTCAAAGATCTTCATTTTGAGGATACATAATTCCATCCTCATTTGTTGATGCAGTTGGTACAAACAACTCAGCTTCTTCATCCTCATCAGAGTCTGAATAATACAAATAAAATAGAGACTTTGCTGGTTTGGGCTCCTGAACTGATACCTCTGGTTGTTAATTCTGCTCAACCTCTTCATCTGTTAAGGTGTCATCATAAAATGATTGGTACTCGAAGGCTTCATCAGTGTCATCTAAAAATGTTCCTTGAGGTATGTAGCTCTGATTTTCTGTTAATTGTCTCGTCTGTTCTGTTAGTCTCTGAATGGATGCTGATTATCTCTGAATACTTTCGAGTTGATTCTGGAATGTTTCAAGCATTGTATCCAACTTTTCGTCTTGTTTCTTGAACCAATATTTGAGCATGCCAACCAATTGTTCTTCCTCTGATGGTTCTGGTTCTTGATGAAGATCGTAGGTAGAAGGTGGATAAGATGGAAAATATGATGGTTCTTCTTACCTTGAATGATTACAATAATTCTGCGACTCTGACAGGTATATACATTGATCACTCGGGTGGTTACCATCACATATCACACATCTTCCCATTTCGTTATGTTGAGCAAATGTAGTATTGATTGGTTTTGACATCCAGTGATAGTTGTTGGTTCTGCCATTAATTAATCCGGTTAAATTATAATTTAAATATTATAATTAAGTGAGATTAAAATTACATAATTTAAATATTATTAATAATTTACAAAATAGATGCTATCCTATAAAATCAGGGAAAAATCCCAAGGAAAGCACATCAAATAAGGTGCAGAAAGCTTCAATTTATAGGCAGTTGAGCAGGCCCGTGTCGCGATGCGGGATTCCTTCTTGCGTCGCGACGCCAAGCTGGTTACATGAGATCTGAAGCGCGTTGACCTGGTCGTTGCTGACGCGGCACACAGATTTCATCGGCCCAATAGAATTGTGATACGTGGCACGCGGTATGATCGGTCCAATGACATGTTGACACGTGGTAGACGTTGATTCACGGAAGATTTGGTCCATTCAGGAGATGACACATGTCACGCGGAGTGTCGGCACCATAGGATTGTGACACGTGGTACGCCGCATGTTAGCAGATCTTCTGTGATGATGACACGTGTCACGGCGCACATTAGCAAGTCAAATTTCTCAGATTTTGACACGTGTCCCCCGCATGTTAGCAGAATACGGCGCACGTTAGACGCCGCGACGCACCAAATTACCAAAATGCCCTTTTGCGTCATTTTTGTCTATTTTGGCCCCAAATTGCTTCCAATGCTTCCCAAACTTTATTTATCAGCAAAATAACAATAAAACACATCAAAACGTTCACAAAATTCAAGAAAATATATAAAATATTAGGTTAAATGAGTGGGAAATAGTGATATAAATACCACTCATCACTAAGCAACTCTAGAATGGCAACAAAATTATCAAATAATGAAAAGAATACTTGATTACACATAATAAGCATTCCTTAAGTCCATACATGTTAACATCTTTCTATCAAGCTCTCAACCATCAAATATCATGCACAAAAGAGTAGGGAAAAATCTAAGCTACATATATTGAAGTTTAGTATAATAGAAATATTTTTCATAAAAGAGAAAGTAAGAAAAAACTTACCAATTTTCCAAAAATCCAAGCTTTTTCCTATTTCTTTCTCTTTTTTTTTCCTCTCAAACTCCTTTTTATATTTGATTAGGGTTCTTAGATAATGAAATAAAAAATCAAAACAAGGCTTATATATTTTTTCTATCATGACCGAATAATGGAGAAAAAAAAACACTAGCAAATGTTTTAATTTTTGTTTTAATAAAATGGAAAATGATTTAATAAAAATTTGTGGTAATAAAACATTAAACACTTTAATGTTTATCACAAATAAGCCAATAAAATTATTCCATTTAAACCAATCAAAATTGGCCATTAAAACAATCAAAAATAGCCATTTAGCTTACTTTATTAAAGTAATTAAGATATTTATTATTTAATTAATTTAATTATTCAACATTTGAATAATCAAATAATTAATATAAATATGTTAAATATATGTATTATATTTACATTAAATAATGAAAATACATATATTAATAATAAATGTCAAATATCATAATTCGACATTTAATAAATGGCCAAAAGATCTCAAACGCATGTATTTTCTTTTAACCGTTAAACGACTTATAAATAATCAGTATTATTTATAAAAGTTGTTGTAGTGCTCTACGAGTATATTTCATTAGTGAGACTCTATAGGTTCAGGCATATCCGTCAAAAAATCCAATTTCGTGTCCATAATCTACCCACCCGTAAATTATGATGGGTACGGATAAAATCTCTGAACCATACAGGTCGAGGTCACTACATACGTATAATCATTCCATCACATGTATCTGGATTATCCCATAGATATAGATATAAACGTTAAATCTCTATAGGTATAATCTCGTCGATGATTCTATTAACAATATCTTAATAGCACTTAGAACTTATTTCTACAGTGCACCACAGGCCCATGGATTTAACAGATTGCTAATACCATAATGGACACCTATGCTCTGTACACAGAACTGACGGATCCTATCTTGATAAGCACATGATATCTTGAGGATCAGTCCACACCCAACGAACATGTGGAGGTCTGATCTAAATAGATCGGTGACGTGACTGCCATCAAAATATGGAGGATACCTCATACATCCACAATGGTATCTCAAGTTAAATGATCACTATGCTCACTCAACCCGAGAAGATTCTTATTGACGTTGGTGTACCATCTATTAAGAATCTTTAGTGAGTCATTCAATATTTATTCGATATAAACACCTACGTGTCTATACGAGTCTCCTGAGACTCATGGTTCATTGAGAAACCATTAGAATCCAACATTCCAATATACGACACGTACCGGTCTCAGTGGGTTTACTTACTGACCAAGTAATTGTAATCCTTGATCAGGAACAGTTAAAGAATGATACTGCTCAATGTGAGTTGCGACGCTTTTGCAACTTTATCATAACCCATCACCTATGTTCATTTACGTCTTTACCATATAATAAAAGAATTTATATTATAAAAACTGTTTATTTTATTCACAAATAAAATATATACAAGAGTATTTATAGGGAAATACAGAAGAAATTGGCGCCCAGAGCACTAACCTTAACACTTACATGTGTTGTTAACTCTGATTTTACATGTTTTATTGTTTTTTTTCATTGGAAAATGTATTATGTTCATGAAAAATATGTAAGGGCGTTCTAATGCTCGGTGAACGCATAAGAAAAAATCATGTATCCGCGTTTTCGTTTGAACGTTGTGACGAATTTCATACAAATGCAAACTCTCTGGAAAAGTTTATTCGAACGGGTTATCAAACGCTACACGAACGTGAACTCTTTAGATAATTTCGTTCGAACGGATGAACGAACACGACACTAATGCAAGTCATACTTGGAATTTTTTCAGATTTGGAATAGTAACATACACTAAGATTAATTTATTAATTTACAAATTTCATAAAATATATATTAACTTGATAATTTTCATATGATATATATACATGCTTCAGTTATGAAATTTGATAAAATAAGTTGAATATATGCTTAATATAATATTAACTTAGTAAAAAAAATAATATACATGAAATTTTTTATAAACTTGGTAGTATAGATTTTAGCTAACATTATGGGTTCAATTATCATATGCATACACCTAGTTGATTATATGATAAAGTTGTGATTATTGATTGTTTATTGCATACTTGGTTGAGAGTTAAAAGTGTAGTTATACACAAGTAATTCCATCCAAACTTAATTGAATTTATATACATATATTTAAAATTTATTGTACTTCTGGATGGGATTATAGTGCAACACTAAAAATTGAATGTTTAAGATTTTCTATTGAGAATGTGATTAAGGAAATTATGTCACCAAGGCGATAAGAGTGTAAGTAGGTAGGGATTTAAGTGGTTAACTAGACCCCCCTCGTCCTTTGGGAATTTTCCTTAGTTCACCTATCATAAGAAATTTTAGCACAAATTCAAGGACTTGTATTATTTGGTACTATTATCCAAAATAATAACAAGTAGATTTTTACTGTAACACATAAAAAAGTTCAAAAATTTGATCTTTATGTGATTTATCTTTTGTAAAGTTCAGTTATACATGTCCAGTGGAAATATCACAGTATTGGTCGCTCATGAGAAATCAGATAAGTTTGGTAGAGCAAACTTCAAACAGTGGCAGAGCAAAATGTTGTTCTACCTGACAACACTGCAGTTGGTTAAGTATCTCAGGGAAGATCCTCCGACTCATATGGAGGGAGAAACGAAAACAACTAAACAACTGCTCATTGAGGCGTGGTGGCAATGAGACTTCTTTTGCAAGAACTGTCTCTTGGGAGGACTTAACAATATCATGTACAATTTGTACCAAGGCATGACTTCTGTGAAAATTCTCCGGGAATATCTTGAGAAGAAGTACAAAATAGGGGATGTTGGACAGAAGAAATTTATCGTGGATAGGTTCCTGGACAATAAAATGGTAGATTCAAGGACGGTAATGTCTCAGTTGGGTGAACTACAGTTGATCATTTATGAAATCTTGGATGATGGAATGAAATTATGTGAGTTATTTCAAGTTGCCATAATTATTGATAAGTTCACTCCATCATGGAAAGGCTTCAAAAGTTATCTGAAAAACAAGAAGAAATAGATGAGTTTTGAAGACCTAGGAGTTCAGTTGCGAATCGAAGATGATAATTGAAAGTACGAGAAGGCTAGCTATAAGACTATGAAGTCTAAGGTCAACATCGTCGAGGGTGGAAAGGGTAGTAGAAAGAGAAAGAATAGTGGAACTGATTCTTTCCAAGTAAACAAAAAGTTCAAGGGGAAGCGCTATATCTGTGAGAAAAGCGGTCAATAGTGAAAGACTGCAGAAACAATAAATCTTAGGACAAAGGCAAGAAAAAGAAAAATGAGGCCCATGTCACTGAAAATGAGCCATTAACTGATGAGATCTCATAGTTGAACCTCTCAGCAGTTATAACTAAAGCCAACTTGGTTGGAAACCAGATATAATGATGGGTAGACATAAGAGCTACTTGTCATATTTGTGCTGACAATAAAATATTTTCCTCATATTAGAAGGTCGATGGTAGCAATCATCTGACTATGGGAAACTCGTCTACCTCCAAAGTGGTTGGACAATGCAT
Organism: Zanthoxylum bungeanum; assembly: GCA_019454045.1. Classification (NCBI taxonomy): domain Eukaryota; kingdom Viridiplantae; phylum Streptophyta; class Magnoliopsida; order Sapindales; family Rutaceae; genus Zanthoxylum; species Zanthoxylum bungeanum. The sequence goes on along the minus strand of SKCR01023978.1, from coordinate 11,297 downwards.
AGTGGTTTTGAAGATGACATCCGGAAAAGAACGTACATTGAAGAATATTTTACATGTTCCTGATATTCGGAAGAACTTGTGTAACACCCCGACCTATAACCACCTTACCTAAAGGAGTATAGAGTCAGAACGCTACCAAATTATATTTTAACCTTACACCCAATGAGATTTAGGTAAATGCACTAATGGTACCAAATGAATAGTCATTCATAGATGTCAAATAACTCTTAATGGACCAAATTCCAAAATAAATGTAATGCATAGAATAAGTTAACATACTAGATTCTCCTAAGACCTAACTATCCCGGAGACTCATTACTCTAATGCCCTAAACTGCAATTAAAATAAAAAGACATGGTTCCTTATAACATGAGCCACCATCATGGATCTGTCGCGCAACCACCAACTACTAAATCAACATATTCTTCCAAAAGACGATCACCTGCACCACAAGACACAGTGATCCTAAGCCGAGCAAGAAATTTTCATGCATGAATGAAAGGACGTTCCATTTAATAAAATGCATCTTATTGAAATCTTTGATTTTAAAATAAACCTTTACCAATCGATAAAACATTTACAGTAAAAGAGGGCCTTCGGGTCTTGGTATACGCTACCGGGCAATCGGTCAGGATTTTGATGTTCTACTTTAGAACATATTTAACCATTAGAATTAATGGTTCCTTTACCAGTAACCTTACCAAAACATTACCATAGGTGAGCCTTTACCGAATCATCACCTATGGTAACCCATTACCATTTATGGTTCATTTACCAGTAACCTTTACCAAACGTTACCATAGGTGACCCTTTACCGAATCATTACCTTTGGTAACCCATTACCATTAATGGTTCCTTTACCAGTAACTTTTACGAGTAACCTTTACCAAACATTACCATAAGTGACCCTTTATCGAATCATCACCTATGATAACCCATTACCATTAATGGTTCATTTACTAGTAACTTTTACCAGTAACCTTTACCAAAAAGTTACCACAGGTAACCCATTATCAAAACATTACCTACGGTAACCCATTACCATTTTCTTTTACCAAAATATTACCGCAGGTAACCCATTACCAAAACCTTATCTACGGTAACCCATTACCATATTCCTTTACAAAAACGTTACCGCAGGTATCCCATTACCAAAACATTACCTACAATAATCCATTACCATATTCCTTTACCAAACATTACCGCAGGTAACCCATTACCAAAACATTGCCTACGGTAACCCATTACCATATTCCTTTACCAAAACGTTACCACAAGTAACCCATTACCAAAACAATACCTATGGTAACCCATTACCATTTTCCTTTACCACATACCCCCTGTAGCAATTATACCAAGTCCACATTAAATTCATTTCAAACCATTTCCAGTAAAAAATTTAAAACCATGGCACAATACATGTCATTACCCAAATAACTTATGCATTAAACATGATATGAGCGATGCAATGAACATAAACCATATGCACAATAACAAGAAACAATTAACATACATTTTACAATAGACATATATAATTAACCACATCAACTCGTCTCCAATCATCATTCAACCATCACGGAAAACATATCACTCAATTCAATACTTAAGTCCCGGTTACAGTTGGAAAATTACTTACCTCTACGAGAATTTTGCACTGCTTATTTAGTTCATTAACCTGTTCCTCGCTCTTGATGTCAATTGTAGGAACGGATTTCCCTCACGCATCGGAATTAGCTATATACACTGGGATCGACCTTGAAAAAAAATTTCTTCCATTCTCACTTTAATCATTAATTTTTCTGTTAAAATTCAGACCCAAACAGTCCCGTATTTGCCTCTCATATGCGCACACAAATATTCACGCTGAGCCTTGATTATCCATGAACCCACAATCGGCAATCACACATAGACACATGAACCCACGAGCAGCAGTCACACACAAAGCTGACATGATAAGCCTTGTGACACTTCGGCTTCCTCAAAACTATACACCACGCACAAATATAAATTTCTTCATTTTGATAAGCCATTAGACTTTTGATTTATTTATTCGGCCACTTTAACTTTTGATCAAACATCAAACATACAAACACGTGAATAATGTGCGCCACTACGCTGAATATTGATTTTGATTCATACACTTGAAATTCCGTGCATCAGCCACTTGATTTATATACATATATTTAAAATTTATTGTACTTCTAGCTGGGATTTAAAGTGCAACACTAAAAATTGAATGTTTAAGATTTTCTATTGAGAATGTGATTAAGGAAATTATGTGACCAAGGCGATAAGAGTCTAAGTAGGTAGGGATTTAAGTGGTTAACCAGAACCCCCTCGTCCTCTTGGAATTTTCCTTAGTTCACCTATCATAAGAAATTTTAGCACAAATTCAAGGACTTGTATTATTTGGTACTATTATCCAAAATAATAACAAGTAGACTTTTACTGTAACACATAAATAAGTTCAAAAAGTTGATCTTTATGTGATTTATCTTTTGTAAATTTCCAGTTACACATGTCTAGTGGAAATATCACAGTATTGGTCGCTCATGAGAAATCAGATAAGTTTGGTAGAGCAAACTTCAAACAGTGGCAGAGCAAAATGTTGTTCTACCTGACAACACTGCAGTTGGTTAAGTATCTCAGGGAAGATCCTCCGACTCATATGGAGGGAGAAACGAAAATAACTAAACAACTGCTCATTGAGGCATGGTCGCAATGAGAATTCTTTTGCAAGAACTGTCTATTGGGAGGACTTGACAATACCATGTACAATTTGTACCAAGACATGACTTATGCGAAGATTCTATGGGAATATCTTGAGAAGAAGTACAAAATAGGGGATGTTGGACAGAAGAAATTTATCATGGGTAGGTTCTTGGACAACAAAATGGTAGATTCAAGGACGGTAATGTCTCAGTTGGGTGAACTACAATTGATCATTCATGAAATATTGGATGAGGGAATAAAACTCTGTGAGTCATTTCAAGTTGCCATAATTATTGAGAAGTTCGCACCATTATGGAAAGGCTTCAGAAGTTATCTGAAAAACAAGAAGAAGTAGATGAGTTTTGAATACCTAGAAGTTCAGTTGCGAATCGAAAACGATAATTGAAAGTACAAGAAGGCTAGCTACAAGAAGTCTAAGGTCAACATCATTGAGGGTGGAAATGGTAGTAGAAAGAGAAAGAACAGTGGAACTGATTCTTTCCAAGTAAATAAAAAGTTCAAGGGGAAGCGCTATATCTGTGGGAAAAATGGTCAATAGTGAAAGACTGCAGAAATAAGAAATCTTAGGACAAAGGCAAGAAAAAGAAAAATGAGGTCCGTGTCACTGAAGATGAGCCATTAACTGATGAGATCTCATAGTTGAACCTCTCAGCAGTTATAACTAAAGCCAACTTGGTTGGAAACCAGAGAGAATGATAGGTAGACACAAAGGCTACTTGTCATATTTGTGCTGACAGTAAAATATTTTCCTCATATTAGAAAGTCGATGGTGGCGATCATCTGACTATGGGAAACTCGTCTACCTCCAGAGTGGTTGGACAATGCATAATGGTTTTGAAGATGACATCCGGGAATGAGCGTATATTGAAGAATATTTTACATGTTCCTGATATTCGGAAGAACTTGTGTAACGCCCCGACCTATAACCACCTTACCTAAAGAAGTATAGAGTCAGAACGCTACCAAATTATATTTTAACCTTACACCCCAATGAGATATAAGTAAAGTCACTAACGGTACCAAATGAATATTCTTTCATAGGAGTCATATAACTCTTAATGGACCAAATGCCAAAATAAATGTAATGTATAGAATAAGTTAACATACTAGATTCTCCCAAGACCTAACTATCCCGGAGACTCATTACTCTAATGCCCTAAACTGCAATTAAAATAAAAAAACCATGGTTCCTTATCACATGACCCACCATCATGGATCTGTCGCGCAACCACCAACTATTAAATCAATATATTCTTCCAAAAGACAATCACCTGCACCATAAGACACAGTGAGCCTAAGCCGAGCAAGAAATTTTCATGCATGAATGAAAGGACGTTCCATTTAAAACAATGCATCTCGTTGAAAACTTTGATTTTAAAATAAATTTTTACCAATCGGTAAAACATTTACAGTAAAAGAGGGCCCTCGGGTCTTGGTATACGCTACAGGGCAATCGGTTGAGATTTTGGTGTTATACTTTAGAACATATTTAACCATTAGCATTATTGATTCATTTACCAGTAAATTTTACCAGTAACCTTTACCAAATGTTACCATAGGTGACCCTTTACCGAATCATCACCTATGGTAACCCATTACCATTTATGGTTCATTTACCAGTAAATTTTACCAATAACCTTTACCAAACGTTACCATAGGTGACCCCTTTACCGAATCATCACCTTTGGTAACCCATTACCATTAATGATTCCTTTACCAGTAACTTTTACGAGTAACCTTTACCAAACGTTACCATAGGTGACCCTTTATCGAATCATCACCTATGATAACCCATTACCATTTATAGTTCATTTACCAGTAACTTTTACCAGTAACCTTTATCAAACGTTACCATATGTGACCCTTTACCGAATCATCATCTATGGTAATCCATTATCATTTATGGTTCATTTACCAGTAACTTTTACCAGTAACCTTTACCAAAAGTTACCATAGGTGACCTTTTATCGAATCATCACCTATGATAACCCATTACCATTAATGGTTCATTTACTAGTAACTTTTATCAATAACCTTTACCAAAAGTTACCGCAGGTAACCCGTTACAAAACATTACCTACGGTAACCTATTACCATTTCCCTTTACCAAAACATTACCGCAGGTAACCTATTACCAAAACATTACCTACAGTAACCCATTACCATATTCCTTTACCAAAATGTTACCGCAGGTAACCCATTACCAAAACATTACCTACGGTAACCCATTACCATATGCCTTTACCAAAATATTACCACAAGTAACCCATTACCAAAACATTACCTACGGTATCCCATTACCAATTTCCTTTACCACATACCCCCTGTAGCAATTATACCAAGTCCGCATTAAATTCATTCAAACCATTTCCAATAAAAATTTAAAACCATGGCACAATACATGTCATTACCCAAATAACTTATGCATTAAACATGATATGAGCGATGCAATGAACATAAACCATATGCACAATAACAAGAAACAATCAACATACATTTTACAATAGACATATATAATTATACCACATCAACTCGTCTCATTTTATCTACTGAATTATATCACTCCTTAATGATTTATAAACGTCTTAACAAGGAAGGCCTCTGCCCGGTTGCTCAACTACCCTTTGATTAGTAGACCTATGAAGTCCTCCACTATTCTTAATATCTAACTTATATCTCTAACCTTTTGCCATTCTTGGGTAAACTATTACATATTTATGGCTTCAGCGAATATCCTTAAGTTCTTTCCTGGGAAACACCACTGTATTCTTGTTTCATAGAATTATTACTGAGTATTCTTAACTGTTTCCTTTTTGGTCCTCTAACTATGCTCAACTTTCTTTGCTCCAAAAATCTATTTTTTAGATCTTTAATTATGCTCGTTAACCGCTTAACTTGATCATGTTATTCTTTGGTACCTTTGACTCTTACTAAAAATATTGATGTCCCCATACTGTACTCATTACTCCCTTTACTTCACTTGTTCAATCTTGATCATAATCTTCTGTCTCATTACTTAGGTACTTAATTCTCTATATTATCCTTTCCAAACTTTATCTGCTTGTAATATTGTCTAGATTTTCTTAAGTTAGTATTATTGTCTATCAAAGATGCTTGTACTAAAAACATTACTTCTGGGTGATTTCCTAATGGTCTTTCCTTAATCGGCTAAAACTTCAAGCTTAAGGACATGCAATTTGATACTTGAGCTGTAATCCCTGTTATTATCATCGACACAGGTAACTTGATCCTGAGTACAACTTATATTCCATTGTACTTTGTTCCTATTGTTGCTAAAGATTTGGTTACAGTGTTTCACCTTTACTTATTTTCCATATCCTAGTGCCGCCACGATCGTTACTCAATCATATGCCATTTACTAAACTGTGAGGATTCAACTACTATAATAATTACAGCATTGCAGTATTTTACCTACAATGGTTACTCAATCATATGCCATTTACTAAACTGTGAGGATTCAACTACTATACTAATTACAGCATTGCAGTATTTTACCTTCTCGATTCCGTACTACGCCACAAACCTACTAAAACGCCCTCTATTTGTGATCTAAACTGATACTAGGAGATCTGATAGTTTCGTTATTTATTTCCGCTTCTAAGCCTTATGCCTATTAACCCTTTTCATTTATTTTCCTGCTTTATTCTGTAACTGTAACTCTTACAAATCTTTAGTCATTCGAAACACTGTTCTTTTTCTCTTTATATCTCTCACTTGGAACTATTCCCTCTTTGAGTCCGTTTCTCTTACTGTGTCTAAATATTCTTTTTTTTCGACCTTTTCCACCACATATTCTTTTGTTTCTAGTAATATCTTGAGACAAACATCGAAGTTTATCATTGGTGTCGTAATTTAGCGAGGGTTGAGAGGGTGGGGACCTATCTTGGGGCTATTGTGTTACGGTGATTTGGTGACACATACTCTTCGCCTAGAACTCTCGTGTATACTTATCTGATGTCTTTTCCTACACAAGGATACTACTACTAACACTTTTCTGGCTTGCCTTCTCCAACCTTACTCTTGATCATTTTTAATAATTAATCACTCCATATCTCCTATAAAATCCGTCCAAAGCTAAGCCCCCTATCAACTTCCTTGTACTGTCTCTTTACTCCTTCTTGTCAATTCCTGTTGCTTGACTCCTTGTGGTCACTATATTATTTCTTTAAATACTACCATACTTTCGTTGCTATCATTCCTAGGAGACTTGCTCTGCTACAAGGGTTCCTCTCTTATCTTAGTTCCTTAAACTCCTTATTCATTTACTCTCTTGAAAACTTTATCTACTCTGACCTCTTAGGACATTTCCTACTAAATCTCTGATCCATGTTCTACTCTTTACCTAATCATTCTTCTCAATATCATGAGATTCATTATAAGTTGTTCACTATGTTCCTAAGATTCATTTTCCCTGGCCTCTTTGTACTTCTAAATTCTTTATTTCTTTAAAGGTTTCTTATTTCATCGGTGGTCTCCAAACTTAGCTCTTCTTGCTGGGGCATTAAACTATTCTTCCTCATACTTCTTATCTATATTTCATCGGACTTATCAATTTGTCTATCTAGCTATCTCATGATTCCTAGAAGAAAAGGTCATTGCTTGTTATGCAGGATCCTGGTCGACTATTTCTATGTCTTGGGTCATACTACTGTTATTAATCCTTATATACTACTATCTCCTAATTATGTTATCCTTATACTTGAATGTACTGAATTTCCTTGTCACTTCTCGTGTCCTTTTTACCTCTTGGATATCTTATTCCTTTGCTCTATGCCTTGCTATCGGGGCCTCATGTTAACTTACTTAGATCTTTTGGGTTATACAAAATTCTTTTCTTTACTTCCTCAAAACTTCCTCTTTTGAGTGATCTATCTTTCCATGGGTTTCTGTCTCTGTTCTTAGAGTAAACCTTTATCGGCTCCCTTACTGTTATTATATCTGTGCTAATAGAGACAAGGGAAAACGTCTTATGTCTCGATGAGTTTCGGTATCTTTGTTCTGGTACTTCATGTCCTGATAGGGTCTATTTCTCATGTAAGGTAGGTATGAGGTAGGCTCTGTCAGGACGGCTTCCTTAACTGGTATGTCTAAGCGGTTGAAATTTAGATAGCTAAGGTCGTGTCTGTATCATATTACTTTGGGTAAGGTATCTAATCGTTCCTATTTATGACCGTAATTTGCCTATTTGTGGGCCTGGGTCTAGGTTTGGGGATATGGGGTTTTCTAGATCCTTTTTGACATCTCTCATATGTGAGAACTCTCTAGACTAGTCTCGATCTCTTGCTCCTTTTTATCCTTCTGTCTATTCGTCATTACTATGAAAATTCGTTGTTTATATAAGGCACTTGAGGCTCTCAAATCTATTTGAAAGAAATTTCTAGGGAGGAAAGGAACTTTACGTCTACTAGGCATTTTAACACTTGCTCGTGCTTTTCTATTCTCTTTACCACTATAGATTATGTATCTCTGCCTTATAACTGTTCTTAGTCATTCGGTGAGCTTGCTATCAGTACGAAGTGTTCGAGAGTTACTAAATCAACTGGAAGAATTTATGGGAAGGAAAAGAATCTTATTTGGAAAGAAAGGACTTTGCTTAGGTCTACTCGGTATTTTACTCTTGTTCGGACTTGCTATATTCCACTTCTCTACTCGAAATTCTGGTTTCTTCATATTATCTCATTCTGGGTCTCTGATCCTTACTATTATATGCTTTGACAATTTCTTATCTATCTATTTATGTACTTCTATCTATATTTGCTTCTTTTGATCATCTATCTATCCCTTCATGCGTTTCTTCACAACCTTCTCTTTCTACTGTCCTGGGTAGGTATCCTTTGAACTTTACTATTCCTCACTGTTTCCTTACTTTTCTCATCTCCAGCTAGTTAACTAACTACACATATTTCCTTGCTTCTTATAGCTTTTTCTTCCCACTTTTTGGGTAACTTTTCTTAGAATCTTACTGTTTGGTTTCTTATCTAGTCTGTACCTCTACTAATGGCTTAGAATAACTTTAGGAAAGTTCTTAACGTGAATCTAGAATGTCGTTGTTCTTGTAAGGAATACTATTCGAATAATCTGAAAATGGCTTACTAACCTTTCTATGGAACTTTGAGGACGTATTCGAGGATCATATACTGGAGAGGTAGTGCTTTGTATATGGGTATCCCAGACATACTGTGTATACAAGACCTTAGTACTCTACCCATTGCAGTCACTGACTCCCTAGACCATGCTCTGATACCATCTTTGTAATATCCCCGATCTGGGAGATGTTACCAGCAGGGAATAGGCCGTACTAACCTCATAAGCCTCTGACTTTCTGACTATAAACTATACTATTGTTCTTATCTTAATCAGAATCCTATATTTTTGGAACCAAACCCTAAAACTCAGTAGTATGGAAACTAAATTCATAGTTAATAACCATAAACTTGTCAACACTTGTATTTTTACAATGACAAGACATAACTCGACTACTAATACATGACTTTACTAGACTCTGACTGATTTCAACTGGACTTGAACTCTTTGACTTGGACTGGTGGACTCCAACCCTAGTGACTACATCAGTATCCGTCCTCCCGAACTCGTCCTTCGAGATTGCCTGCAACCATAAAAAACTAGGAGTGGGGGTTAGATCGCTGTACGATCTAAGTGAATGGATGAAAAACTGAAAATTGATATAAAAGCTTTTGGTTTCAAAACCATAGTGTCAAAAACATCTTTATATGAAAACTCTTTTCTAAAAACTTCTTCTGAAATCCCTTTTATAAAACTTTTCTTTCTGAAAACTACTTTTAAAATTCTGGCTTCTGAAAACTATTTCTGAAATTCTGATTTTCTGAAAAACTATTTACTGAAATTCTGATCACTATGAACTGCTCTGTATCAGAAAAACTTTGACGTATGAGGGCATTACATATCGCCATCCCCCATACGCCTAACTGTAGCCAGCAGTATAAATCCATGACTTTGAGGCGTTACATATCGCCGTCCCCCAAAACATGCCACTACTGTCTCTGAAACTGGTGGTCTTGGGGCGTTACGTATCGTCCCCCAATCCATAAAACTAGAACTGGGGGTGCGGATCTATGCTACCACCCAAGCTTTGAAACTAGGGTCTATGGGCGTTACGTATCGCCGTCCCCCCGGTCCTCTACATGTGCACATATCCTCTGTCAGTCAATTCCAAACTGTATCAAGTTACATACTGGGGTGGGTTTTTCCCCCATGCCCCGAAAAATATAAAACCATGCTTTAAAAACATTTCTGTCTCAACATAACTGAAAATATAAATCTCCATAGTAAAATTGTGATAAAAATAAACTAACGCCCTATAGCGTAAAAATAAGCCTGTTTGCAAATAACACAATAAGAATCAATTAAAAATGAGTAGTGTCCACTCACTATTTGGAATCTGGCTGGAGTTGTACCGCTTCCTCGAAGGAGATTGTAACTCCTGCAATAATCTATAAGTGATAACTTGGTTAGACTAAGACAGAGATAAATTCTGGAACTATTCAATTATGTGATATCGAAACTTAGTATATTATACTTATACTAAGATGTAATGTATGCTTACAAACTGATACGAGACCCTAATGGTGGTCTCTAACACGCTAAGATGGATCCGGGGTGGTTTAAAAATGTTTTCGGGAAATTCCCTGCCTCGCATCGCGACGCACGGCGTCTAGAGACGTGCCTTCATTTTCTTCATGTGCGTCGCGACGCAAAACAAAATTTCATGATTATGTTATTCTTCTCCAAATTCAACTCACCCAATTTCAATCCCTTATTATTTCTATACTAAAAACCATATCACAAAACATCATCATGCCATATCCTTACACATTTTAATTCAAATTAACATCCACAACACTTTACTAAGCACATCATTCTCACTTTCAACTTAAACCCTTAAATTCATCAAATTTGGGTGCTTAAGCAACAACCCATTCCTCTACTTATCATTCAATAAAAGAAAAACAACCCATAGCATACTCATGTCTCTATCTTATCATCAATCATCTAAAAACCAAATCATCATCAAAAAATCCAACAACTTCAATTTTTAGTCAAGTTTTCTCACCTTCTTTTCTTGTGAATTCCTTCATTACTCCAAGGATACTCTGCTCACTTGCTTCATCTTTCTTCCTCTTTCTTCTTGTTCTTTCTTTCTTTTTCCCCTTCTTTTCTCCTTCTCTTTTCTCTCTTCTACGTTTCCTCCTTCATTTTTGTTTCAAAATTGGGAATTTATGAATAGTATTCCCTATATATTATAGGGGTCCTTTGATATTTGGAAAATTAGAGAAAAGTGTAGAAGTGTGTGGAAAGTTTGAGATTTTTATAATTGACCCCGAAATTACTAATCATCTGAATTTTGACTTGTATTTGTGTCCTATTTCTGATTCGATTTTGGAAATATGTTCATCTCGGAAGTTGTAAATATCGATCTCAGGTTTCCGACGGTATAAAATTTATAAAAAAATCGGAGTTTGTATGAGAAAGTTACGGCCCAAATACTATAGGTTGTCCGAAGT